>JAKOGI010000591.1:495000-504513 GCA_029747015.1 Carnegiea gigantea | reverse complement strand
TATATATATATATATATATATATATATATATATATATATATATATGTATGTATGCATGTATGGATGTATATATACATATATATATTTATATGTATATATATATGTGTGTGTGTGCGCGCGCGTGTGTGTATCTATATATACACACATACATACATACATACATACATATATATATTGTGAGGCCCGCATTTTTACCGTACTTGCTTATCAAATATTATGCCTGTTGGGTTGGGAAATTTTATTTTGTTATCCGCCAACCTACAACTACCATATCGCCCAAGTTATTGATCTATTCAACTTTTGATCCTAAAAATAAATTTCCTAAAGTTGTGTAACAAGACAAGCCTTCGATTCCTTGAAACTCCAACCAAAGCAATTCCCAAATACGATCAGATTGTTGAACCATGGTTATAGTTCTGTAATTTACTAAATCGATCCTTAATATAATCAAAGGACCAGTAAGCTGACCAATGATTATATTTAGGAACTCGATTTAAGATTAGAGGTCCGGGTATTCGATTATTAATACAATAGGTTGAAGTTTTGTGGTAGAATTGAATCAAAAAAAATAGAGGAGAGGCTAATTTTGTCGACACACGCGTGAACAACCCCCCCAAGCTGTCTTTCTTTCCTCTTCTTCTTCTTCCCGATGGTGCTCTGCTTCCCCTATCCTCCTTCTCCTCCTTCGCTTCCAGCCACGCACGCCGTCGTCGGTCGCCAGCCTTGAGCCAGTCGACCCCCCGTGAGCTACTCCTCCTTCCCCCTCTGCGTGAAACCCCCGACCGCCCCTCTCTCCCCTGTTCCTCGCCGCCTCGTTCGTTTCTCCTCCTTTCACGCACGACGACCGGCCGAACACTGGCGAATTCGGTGCATGCAAGGTGATTTCGAACTCCTCCTTCATCTATAAATTGCATTCTTGACCTAGATTCTTCCTAATTGTGTTTAATTTCTCAAAAATTGCAAGTTAGGGTTTTGGGTTTGGAAGTGGTCGAGCCTTGCGCGAAGAGCAGAGGGGATACTGAGCTTTGGGAGTTCGAAATTAGCTTCAATCCAGTCAGTTTGCACGAATATAGCTTGAATTCGAGGTGCGTGGACCTTTAGTCCCTCCTATTTTAAGGATTTCGAATGATAGTTATATGAATCAGTTTACTGAATTGGTAGATTGAATTGTTATTGTATGAATTCGATTATATGTGTGGACAAGCAAATGAATTAAACATTGCTATGCTAGGGCAGAACCAATATATTCTTGAAAGGTTGTTAGATGCTTTAAAATGGAGTTTTCGATGAATCTAGCTTACATTATTGCTAATCATAGCATTTAAGTTAGAAACGAAATTGTTTTTATGATTTAGCAACCCTATTACGTTATACGAAGCTTTTAAGTCAATAATGGAGTCGTTTTATAAACTAGCAAATGTTTTACGTCTATAGGAAGTTCTTAAGTTAAAAACGAGGTCATTTTGCGAGTTAGTAGCCGTATTACGTTTATATGAGGCTTTTAAGTTAGGAACGAAATCGTTTTAAGACTTAACAAGCTTATTCCGTTTAAGAAGTTTGAAGTTGCACAGGAAGTCGATTTAGTGTATAGACTTATAACGTTTATGGGAAGCCTTAAGCTCGAACTTCGTTTGAATTAAGCATTAACTAACCTCTTTATGTTTCAAACGAGTTGCGATTTACGATTTAGCATACATATTACATTTCAAGGAGGTTTTTAGCTAAAAGCGAAGTCGTTTATGAGTTAGCAATCGTTTTACGTATTAGAAGTTTTGAGTGAAAACGAGATCGTTTTACGATTTGCAACCCTATTATATTTAACGAAGCATTAAGTTGGAATTAAGTAACATGTGAGACCCGCATTTTTGCGGTACTTGCTTATCAAATATTATGCCTGTTGGGTTGGAAACTTTTATTTTATATCTGCCAACCTATAACTACCATATCGCCCAAGTTGTTGATCTATTCAACTTTGGATCCTAAAGATAAATTTCCTAAAGTTGTGTAACAAGACAAGCCTTCGATTCCTTGAAACTCCAACCAAAGCAATTCCCAAATACGATCAGATTGTTGAATCCTGGTTATAGTTCTGTAATTTACTAAATCGATCCTTAATATAATCAAAGGGCCAGTAAGCTGACCAATGATTATATTTAGGAATTCGGTTTATGATTAGAGGCTCGGGTATTCGATTATTAATGCAATAGGTGAAGTTTTGTGGTAGAATTGAATCAAAAAAAAAAAAAGAGGAGGGCTAATTTTGTCAACATACGCGTGAACAACCCCCCTAGCTCTCTTCTTCCTCTTCTTCTTCTTCCGATGGTGCTCTGCTTCCCCTGTCCTCCTTCCCTCCTTCGCTTCCAGCCACGCGTTCCGTCGTCGGTCGCCGGCCTTGAGCCAGTCGACCCGCCCGTGAGCTGCCCCTCCTTCCCCCTCTGCGTGAAACCCTCGACCGTCCCTCTCTCCCCTGTTCCTCGCCTCCTTGTTCGTTTCTCCTCCTTCCACGCACCACGACCGGCCGAACACCGGCGAATTCGGCGCATGCAAGGTGATTTCGAACTCCTCCTTCATCTATAAATTGCGTTCTTGACCTAGATTCTTCCTAATTGTGTTTAATTTCTCAAAAATTACAAGTTAGGGTTTTGCGTTTGGAAGTGGTCGAGCCTTGCGCGAAGAGCAGAGGGGATACTGAGCTTCGGGAGTTCGAAATTAGCTTCAATCCAGTCAGTTTGCACGAGTATAGCTTGAATTCGAGGTGGGTGGACCTTTAATCCCTCCTATTTTAAGGATTTCGAATGATAGTTATATGAATCAGTTTACTGAATTGGTAGATTGGATTGTTATTGTATGAATTCGCTTATATGTGTGGACAAGCGAATGAATTGAACACTGCTATGCTAGGGCAGAACCAATATATTCTTGAAAGGTTGTTAGATGCTTTAAAATGGAGTTTTCGATGAATCTAGCTTACATTATTGCTAATCATAGCATTTAAGTTAGAAACTAAGTTGTTTTTATGATTTAGCAACCCTATTACGTTATATGAAGCTTTTAAGTCAATAATGGAGTCGTTTTACAAACTAGCAAACGTTTTACGTCTATAGGAAGTTCTTAAGTTAAAAACGAGGTCATTTTGTGAGTTAGTAGCCGTATTACGTTTATATGAGGCTTTTCAGTTAGGAATGAAATCGTTTTAAGACTTAACAAGCTTATTACGTTTTAAGAAGCTTTGACGTTGCAAAGGAAGTCGATTTATGTGTTAATAGACTTATAACGTTTATGAGAAGCCTTAAGCTTCGAACTTAGTTTGAATTAAGCATTAATTAAACACGTTATGTTTCAAACGAGTTGCGATTTACGATTTAGCATACATATTACATTTCAAGGAGGCTTTTAGCTAAAAAGCGAAGTCGTTTTATGAGTTAGCAATCGTTTTACGTTATTAAGAAGTTTTTGAGTTGAAAACGAGATCGTTTTACGATTTAGCAACCCTATTATATTTATACGAAGCATTTAAGTTGGAATTAAGTAAAATGTGAGACCCGCATTTTTGCCGTACTTGCTTATCAAATATTATGCCTGTTGGGTTGGAAAATTTTATTTTATTATCCGCCAACCTACAACTACCATATCGCCCAAGTTATTGATCTATTCAACTTTGGGTCCCAAAAATAAATTTCCTAACGTTGTGTAACAAGACAAGCCTTCGATTCCTTGAAACTCCAAGCAAAGTAATTCCTAAATACGATCAGATTGTTGAATCCTGGTAATAGTTCTGTAATGCACTAAATTGATCCTTAATATAATCAAAGGGCCGGTAAGCTGACCAACGATTATATTTAGGAACTCGATTTAAGATTGGAGGCCCGGGTATTTGATTATTAATACAATAGGTTGAAGTTTTGTGGTAGAATTGAATAAAAAAAAAAAAGAGGAGAGGCTAATTTTGTCAACACATGCGTGAACACCCCCCCGCTCTCTTTCTTTCCTCTTCTTCTTCTTCCCGATGGTGCTCTGCTTCCCCTGTCCTCCTTCTCCTCCTTCGCTTCCGGCCACGCACGCCGTCGTTGGTCGCCGGCCTTGAGCCAGTCGACCCCCCGTGAGCTGCTCCTCCTTCCCCCTCTGCGTGAAACCCCCGACCGCCCCTCTCTCCCCTGTTCCTCGCCTCCTTGTTCGTTTCTCCTCCTTCCACGCACCACGACCGGCCGAACACTGGCGAATTCGGCGCATGCAAGGTGATTTCGAACTCCTCCTTCATCTATAAATTGCATTCTTGACCTAGATTCTTCCTAATTGTGTTTAATTTCTCAAAAATTACAAGTTAGGGTTTTGGGTTTGGAAGTGGTCGAGCCTTGCGCGAAGAGCAGAGGGGATACTGAGCTTTGGGAGTTCGAAATTAGCTTCAATCCAGTCAGTTTGCACGCCTATAGCTTGAATTCGAGGTGGGTGGACCTTTAATCCCTCCTATTTTAAGGATTTCGAATGATAGTTATATGAATCAGTTTACTGAATTGGTAGATTGGATTGTTATTGTATGAATTCGCTTATATGTGTGGACAAGCGAATGAATTGAACACTGCTATGCTAGGGCAGAACCAATATATTCTTGAAAGGTTGTTAGATGCTTTAAAATGGAGTTTTCGATGAATCTAGCTTACATTATTGCTAATCATAGCATTTAAGTTAGAAACGAAGTTGTTTTTATGATTTAGCAATCCTATTACGTTATACGAAGCTTTTAAGTCAATAATGGAGTCGTTTTACAAACTAGCAAACGTTTTACGTCTATAAGAAGTTTCTTAAGTTAAAAACGAAGTCATTTTGCGAGTTAGTAGCCGTATTACGTTTATATGAGACTTTTAAGTTAGAAACGAAATTGTTTTAAGACTTAACAAGCTTAATACGTTTTAAGAAGTTTTGAAGTTGCAAAGGAAGTCGATTTATGTGTTAATAGACTTATAACGTTTATGAGAAGCCTTAAGCTTCGAACTTAGTTTGAATTAAGCATTAATTAAGCATGTTATGTTTCAAACGAGTTGCGATTTACGATTTAGCATACATATTACATTTCAAGGAGGCTTTTAGCTAAAAAGCGAAGTCGTTTTATGAGTTAGCAATCGTTTTACGTTATTAAGAAGTTTTTGAGTTGAAAACGATATCGTTTTACGATTTAGCAACCCTATTATATTTATACGAAGCATTTAAGTTGGAATTAAGTCGTTTTACGATTTAATAAACCCTTCTATGTTTGTAAGAAGTTTTTAAGTTACTTATGAAACCGATTTACGTGTTAACAGATCTTATTTTATTTATAAGAAGCTTGTAAGTTCAGGACGAAGTCGTTTTACAAACTAACATACGTATTACGTTATTAAGAAGCTTTTAAGTTGAAAACGAAATCGTTTTACAGTTTAGTAACCTTATTATGTTCATACGAAGCATTCGAGTTAGAAAATAAGTCGTTTTACGAATTCGTAAATGTATTTTACAAATTTAGTTTATACGTTAGCAAATTTAATTCGATTATGAAAAAGCTTTTAAACCATTCACGAAATCGATTTATGAGATTAGTATACTTGGCTTGTATCATGTTCATCGCTTATGTTTGAAAGATTGTAATGAGCGTAGAAGGGCAACTGAAGGTGATTATTTAAGAATCCTAACTTTTAAGAGCACGCCAGTAACTACAAAGTTTTGAATCGTGAGTTGGTATACTCACCATATTTTTAAGAGGCCTTTCTTGTTATTTGCCTGAAGCTAAAGTCATAAGGAAATTATGTTTTCATGTTTTAAGTTCATAAAACTTATATATGAATACATATAAGTATGTTTGTCTACGAAGTATGTATGTGTATTATGTTTTCATGTTTTAAGTTCATAAAACTTATATATGAATACGTATAAGTATGTTTGTCTACTAAGTATGTATGTGTATTATGTTTTCATGTTTTAAGTTCATAAAACTTATATATGAATACGTATAAGTATGTTTGTCTACGAAGTATGTATGTGTATTATGTTTTCATGTTTTAAGTTCATAAAACTCATAAATCATGATTCTTTCCTCAAACAATCCAACTACCAACTCGATTCATCGATTTATTAATCACAACATATTATCATATTAGCTTATGTAAAAGGGAGTAAGGTTTAGGCTCTTACCTGAGCAACCAACACCATTCAGCGGTGCGTTACAACAAGCGTACATATGGCCACATTTGTCCATAATTCGATAACACTTTATTTAGTAAATCAAACATAATTTGATTCTAAACATATACTTTACTAGTCACATATCACGTTTCCATACTTTACTATCATAATAGATATTCATAGAACCTTTATGGGAGGATCACTAAACATAAACTTCACTTCGACCACTTAATCATATTTCTAGGTTCCTCAACGACGGAGTTCTTTTCTAGCAAGCAGTTAGGCACGCGAGTAAGCATCGAAGGCTAAGTATAAGAATCTTTTCTTTTCATAACATAACTTCCTAACACTCCATTTAAACTTACACATGAGCCCTCAATCATATGATGTGTATATAAGGTTATCCCTTTTCATAATTACACTTTTCTTGGCATTTCATTCATATAATATACATATCACACACATAAACACATATCAAGCATTTAAGTACCTTTAGACATCATATTAAGCTATATGACACCCTCGCATACTATTCACATATCAACGTTCATTCTTTTAGGAAGAGACGCCTTCATTCATGGAATTTTTAACGTGCTATAACTTTCTTTCTCATCTCATACACTTTAAATCAGACAGGTTTGCTATGGATAAGAATGATACCACATAAGATTAGAATCCACGTTCAACTATGCTTAAGAATCATTCATAAAGCATCCATTGAAAGCTTTCCTTTAATACATAGGCTAAGAATCCACATTCAAACATGCTTGAGGATCATTTCATAACTCATTCATTGAAAGCTTTCTTTCTTTCGTTGAAAACGTTTTCTTAGTCTTCAAAGGAAGTTTCATTTCGTTTGGTCGTGTAACGACCCTTATAAGCTTTTCATATATCATTCCATATAGCCTTTTGGGCCCATAAAAAGAACTTCCTTTCCTTTTTAATCGTTTAAAAATGGCAAAGGGCCAATTGCTTTTCTTAACTTAGTACGAAAGTACTTCTGGCATAAGATCATTACAGGGTGCTGATTGGTGAGAACTATTCTCGACCCCATAGTGAGACCTAACGCTCACGCTTAAGCTCTTACTCCCGGGATGGCTACATAAACATATTGGACCATTACCCTCGTTAGGGTCTTCCAGGGTTTCCTAATACCAGGACGTAAGCCCTAGGCAGTCATCATTCATAACATAGTGTCCACAGCACATTATCTCAGCCAAGGAAAGCGTATGGTTATAACGACTAGTAATTTTCCGTTTCAAACAATAAAATCATTCAACGTATAATTCCCATCTCCCTTTGTTAAAAACGTTTTAGGGGTTCCTCCCAAACACTATTTGAATAGCTAAAATAGGCCATAGCTCATTACTAGACATGGCTATTATTCATTTAAAACACATGAAGAGTCATTTGCTAAAACATCACCCTTCCACACACATGTCACATTTTAAACATACAAGGAAAAGGGAATACACATATCACATTTAAACACTTCGTAATCATTTCAACACAATGAGCCACACATGGCCTCGCAATCCACACGATTGCGGTAATTTCACAACCCGAACTCCCTCCTCACAAGCACCGTACCACAAGACCTCGAACGCTCATGATTCTTTCCTCAAACCATCCAATTACCAACTCGATTCATCGATTTATTAATCACAACATATTATCATATTAGCTTATGTAAAAGGGAGTAAGGTTTAGGCTCTTACCTGAGCAACCAGCACCATTCAGCGGTGCGTTACAACAAGCGTACGTATGGCCACATTTATCCATAATTCGACAACACTTTATTCAGTAAATCAAACATAATTTGATTCTAAACATACACGATGCATTTCGAAGTAACTTTCCTAAGCACGAATGTACTAAAAAGGGTTCGAATGAAAGCTAAACATATTTCAATAGCTTCGAATTTAATCTGTTTACATGCGTTAGCTAGTTTAACTCAAATCGAAGCTAAACACGTTTATATAACTTCGAGATTAATTCCTTTAACATGCATTAGCTAATCCATTTGATTCGAAGCTAAACAGATTTCATTAACCTCGAAATTAGCTCATTTGCACGCATTGGTGAATTAATTCGAATGGAAGCTAAACACATTAAAAGAACTTCGATTTTAATCCTTTTTCATATATTAGCTAAATAACTTGAATAGAAGCTAAGCATGTCAACACAGCTTCGATTTTAATTCCTTTTCACATGTTATCTCATTAGCTTGAATCGACGCTAAACATATCAAACTAACTTCGTTTCTAATTCCTTTTCAAACAATGACTCCTTAACTCGATTTGAAGCTAAATGCGTTAAATTAACTTCGATTTTAATTCCATTTTAAACAATAACTCATTAACTCGAATCGAAGCTAAATACGTCCATATAAACTCGAATTCACTGTTCACGCAAGACTACGGTTTATGTACAGAATTCACATCGATTCACAAATTCAGGCATGAAACAACCAATTGACTCGAACCTAAGCATGAATAACTTAATTCTTGTCATTTCTAGCGAATTTAACAAGCCCTAACTTGACATGCAACATCAAACCGCTGAAAAAATTAACTTTGAAAATAGTAATAACTTAGGAGGTGAGAACACCCACCTGGAATCGCTTTATTACCCACTAAATTGGTAGCAATTCATGCCTAAAATTCCCTTGAACTCGTCCCAGGCTCGGCTACTCCCAGAACCCGAAACCCTAGCTTCGATTTGGTTGCGGTTAGGGTTGTCTGGGTCGAATTCGACCCCCAGATTTATAGAGGAGGTGGAGAGGGTCGTGGCTCGCCGGAATCCGGCACATGGGTGGTGGTTTTCAGGCGTTAGACGCGTGGTTTGTGAGCTGGCTCGATCGTGTGACGTGGGGAAGGAAGACTGGCGGTGTTTGGGTGGCTGGCGACGTGTGGGTGAGGCCAGACGGCTCCTTCTCTCGTCGACGACACGTGACGGCCGGCGGTGACACCAGGCGGCGACCGGTGACCCGCGAGAGAGAGAGAGAGAGCGAGAGCGAAGCAGAGAGAGAGCGAGGTACGAGAGAGAGAGGAAGGGGAGGGTGTCGGGTTCTCTGTGACCTGATAACAGGCCCCCCTCCCTTTTTGTTTTCTTTTCTTTTTTTTTGACTCAATTAACATCATTTAACTGAGTCCCGATCCCTATAAAAAGGAAGTACTTAAAGAAAGATTTCTTACCGACTTTCATACACATCATGGAGCTGTGAGATTGGAGGAGTCATTTTCTTGCTTGGGGATTGCTGCCGCCTTGCCTATTTGCTGACTGAGTACTTTGATTAGCTTGCATGTTTTCCTGTACTTTCTTTGGACATTGGTTTTGGTAATGCCCAATTTCTCCACA
>JAKOGI010000591.1:377500-490000 GCA_029747015.1 Carnegiea gigantea | reverse complement strand
AAACAAAAGCCACTTATGGATAACTATATCAAGTAGGGGCATGAACACCTGTGGCAACAACATATTACGTCATTGTTGCATGTTCACAGTCAATGGGGAGAGGGTATGCATACGAATGCAACCATTTATATAAAAGGACAGCACTGGGGACATACATAGTGAACCGGTGGATTAGACCCTTTCTGTACAGCCTTCCAAATCCACTTTGGCACAACATCTGTCTTTCAAAAAAGCTCCTACAATGTTACGTGTCATCCATCAATCACATGCGTAACACAAAAACAGACACTTCCCTTCGGTGATGCTTAAATTAACTAACCTTGTCATGGTACTCAAGACAGACAGACGATCAACATAATGTTGGGAACTTTCACTGATATGCATCAACTATGATGCCAAAGTATATGACGGAAACCACCCCAATGCAATACTTGCCTATGTTATCCCTGACTCCATTCTTTGGGACAACATTAATCAAGCCCTTCAACGTATCCACAAACACAATGTGGGAACGAGCCTGCGACAATGTCATGGCCCTAAAACAATGCACACCAATTTCATTACTGTTAAATCAAGTATACATGTTGAATGTGAAACTTTGGTAAATATATATGTATCTAAAATTAACACTCAGAAATTAATCTGAGTCCATAATAAAGAGGGATCCAAAATCCAATGTTATACGTCTACAATAAGATCAGGACTTTTGAATTAAGACTCTTCGTATACTATTGAATGCCATACCAATTAAGGTACAAAATGGCTACATGGCTTAGCTTAACACTTGCTTACATTAGCCAAATAATTCAATTAACAATATGAGTTTTCGGGGTGGAGACACTTCGTTAAACGGATGAACCCACCTAGTGAATATAGCAAATAGAAATCATACATATAAAAGGGTGTACGGGGTGGTTACTAGAAAATTGCAAACCAAGGGAAGTATATTAAAACAAAAAAAGAAGAAAAAGGGAATGGGAGAGTTCTACTGCATATTCCCCACTAACTCCACTCTTTAGGCCCCGCTTCAATGTGGATACAATTTCTAGTCCTATTAAAGCATTAACCTCTCACCAAATCATCACAATATAAAAAGGGGGGAAGAAAAAGAGGAGACCCAAAAAAGGGGTGACAGAGAAGTCAGTGAAGAAATTGAAACAGAGGAAGAAGATTAAGAAGAAGAGGAGCACCAAGCAACAAATTCGTCATTCTTTACAAGCTCAAATCGTGGATTGAAAGGGAACTACACCATAGAGTTAAACTTATCTTCGATTCCCTGAGGCCCAATCTCCTGTTCATCCTACCCACAACCAATTCAAACATAAATGGGGTTGTTGAACAACCACAATATCAAGCGCAAGTAATCAAGACAACAAACAGAAAACCAAGCTCAAGCTGCATCCGGCTCTTCGATCATTGCACCTGAATCTTGCCGGATTCAAAAAAAAAAAAATCTTGGGAATCCACCAAATAAACCAAATCCTTCGAGATTCCTAGTCCCGAGGAACTCAAATAAATCGGATCCTTTGGGATCTCGAGTCCTCCCAGACTCACGAAACCTATGGATTCTACCGAATCCACGTCCTGTCGGACTCATAAACCGAATGATCCTGTTGGATCCCCAGTTCTGTTGAACCTCTAAAAGAAAGAAGGAACAGAGGATAGGATGTCAACCCTAAAGTTACTGTAAATTGAACTAAATGGAGAAGGGGGCTGATTCAATTTAACCTAGTCAGCAACAAGAAAACCAACTTGTTGAGATACAGAATATTACTATTTTTTGGTGTGCTTCCAGACCTTTGTTCAAACCATCTCAAATGGTTGGGAACCAAAAAGTCAGAGCTCTGCAAAATGCTGTAGGCAAAATATATGATTATCATCATAAAATTTGATGGTGATGAATGGCTAAGTTAAAAAAAAAAAACCTAAAAAAAATAATAAAGGGGCTGCCCAAATAAAATGGACTCTGATTGTTGGCTTGAAATTCCACATTTAGGTCATTTGATGATCATGAGTGATGTTTCCCATATACTTAGGATGAGTAAAATAAAGCAAAAATAGAGGGGAGTTGTTTCCATTAAGATGATGAATTTAAAAAACAAGGGAACAAATGGGAAGCATCAGGCATGCCATGCCCTTTGGTCCAAAGCAAAGGAAGCATGAGTCGTAGTCATCTTAGTAAAAATGAAGAATGTGATGGATAAATTTTTTTTTTTTTTTTTTGTGTTCCCATACTTTGTTAGGTTTCAAACAAATAGCAGAAGTAATATACTGACATGGAAATACGATAATAAAGGAGAGGACTGATATTTATAAATCGTGAAATTGAAACGCAAAATTCTACAATAATTGAAAATTTTTTTTCAACTATGATGATTAACTAACATGAACTGTTGATATAAAAAGAATGAATCTAAACCGTCCAACTTGATAACGTATGACCGATGCAACAGGTTAACTACAAGACAAAATATTTCTCTCTCCCACACTGTCCGACTTCCGCTCTGAGTCTCATGCCTCTCCTTTCTCTCTCTTCTTCATCTATCCTTCATCTATCCCACAATTCAATCGTGATATAATGGAGATTGATCTCCAGAACCTCCAACGCCTGCTTGATGTTAAAAACTCACCGCCTCCCCTGAGTTGCTCGGCAACCGCCCTAGTCAATTATCAGTCGCTTATGCTTTGGTTGTGGGCGTTGATGGCCTGATGGGAGAGAAAGTGAGGGAGAGACATGGAGAAAAGGAGCTCAGTGAAGGGAGAGTGGACCAAAATTTGGGTGATGTTTGGGAATTTTGAAATGTTATTTATACAGAGATTATAAACATACAATATAGTTGGATTTATGAAATTTCAATGTTCCGGGTAATGACGGTGGTTGAAGACGTCTTTTAGTGAAATTTTGTAGGCGCTGCTCTGTTAAGGGCTGGTGATTTTCCAATCCCCAGTTTTTGGATGTTGTCTACTTAGATGGTATTTTAGTCTAAAAAATTAAAATCACAACCATAATAGCAGGCAATAGCTACCCAATTGGGCGAGTAATTAAGCAAGGTATTTGACCCAGGGTTTAGTAATTAAAATATGCATGCCTGATTGCGGATAAATTCATGGCAGAAGCAAGATAAGAGTTACAGGGTAGCAACAATTTAAAGGACAGTGCAATTATCGTTCTTCTTGAAATTCTTTCTTTTAAAAAAAATACCTAGGTCAGGTATGACGAGATCGATGATCATCAAGGAGCATAGAGAAACCATTGAGATGAAAAGTCTACCCAGAAATATAGACATTGCTGCAATGTGATAAGAGGATACCATGCTATTTGTTGTTGCTGTGTAATTTAATGGATTTCCAATTTCTTCAGCTCCGCTGCTGGTGGTGGCAATGATTATGGGAATTGAAAATTATCCGGGTTACTAAAATTATTTTAAGAAGAGAATATTAGACCGATCGAAGGGCAGAGGCGGATTTGCTTCTTTTGATTGTCATGTCTCGAGATGAATTATAAGAAGAAAAGGAAGAACAAACAACCATGGTAAACTTTTGGGCACCAGGCAAAAGTGATAACGGGGGAAAGAGACCGACATCACCCACAACAGCAGTGGCATGGGCGCATATAGGGGAGGAAAACAGTTCGAGGACAAGGAGATGAGATTTGAGGGGAAGCCCTGGGGGGGATCCCATCGGGACTTACCTGAAGTAGCCAGCTACTTACAAGTTATCATTAATCAAACTAACGGTTGTGATCTCATCATCTGAAATCAATGGTACTAAGAAGAATTAATTATGATAATCAACAAAAAAATTGAACTATGGGAGATTCTCCGAATTGAAACCTAATAATAAAAGGTCATTGACTGGGAGTATGATTCTGTTATAAAGATATCAAAATTGTGTTAAGTTATAGCTTATCCACTTAATTCGAAATTTTGATTTGTGACTAAGTGCATAAAAAAATTGATACAATCAAAGCACATAAAAAAATTATTATAACAGTTGGTGATAATTACGTTCCAATTTGGTTGGCTTAAGCGTGTACTTGCTAATAAAACCAAACCACTTTGGTTGAACCTCCTGTGTAAGTCTTACAGCAAAGAAAAGAGGGGAGGTGGGGGATATTCAATTAGTTTGGATATACAATTTCAATATAAAAGGTTAATTTGAGTATGTTGGCTTGTTGAATTAAAAAGGAAGCCAAGCACAAATGGATTAAAAGCTAATACATATTACGTCAGCGTTGTTAATTTTGACAACACTAAAAATGTTTACAAGGTTATCCCGTTGTTAATTGGATGACTGTGCAATAAATTGAAATGATTTTTATGTGCATCTCGTTAAGCAAAATCTGCAAAGAGAAAAACAAAAAATATATATATTTAATATTGACTAGTACTATGTTGACTTGATTCTGCTAATGATATGTAAGAATCTCGATATAAAATTTTCCCAAGTTCTGAACTAGGCTCAAACTGACACTGTCCTCCACACAAAAAAAAAAAAAATTATGTATTTATTTATTTATTTATTTCAAGTTGATTGCACCTTACTCGCTCAAGCGACAAAGGGATAAGCTTCCAATACAGAAACCGACCCCCTCAAATTTATAAGTTTGCGAAATGGATCAAAAAGCCTTATTTGTCTCCCCCCTCTTTTACAAAGGACAAAAATCACACTTTTGTAACTTTTGATTACACGTTTCGTAACCAAAAAAGAAATCAAATCTTTCTTGAATCCTAAGTCCACCGAAATGGACAAACCCAAGCCAAATATACAATCAAGCTCACTAAATCCCCCTCCCCAATAATATAAGCCTAAAAAATAATTTTGGCTTAAGAACTGCATCAATTTGATCTCGCTAAGAGTACGTACGAAACTCATTAATAATTTTGGGTGCACATGAGAGTGAAAATAAAATAAAATGGATGGATCGACCCTGAAAAAAGACTAAATTGGCAAATATTTATTTTTACTTTTTTTTTGGTGTAAAGTGCGTAAAAAAATTATAACTTAGCCATTCAAAAATCAAATAACAAATTAAATCAAAATTTCGGCTATTAATTTAATTCATATATATAAAATCCAAAAACTAAAATCAAATTCAATTACAATTATTTACATAACCAAAATAAAATATAGATTAAACCAAATTAAATTAAAAAGAATTACGGTTGGTTTGATCCTCTATAAAAGAGGTACGTAGGCAGCTCACGACAAGAGATGAGTGTAATCCAAGTTTCAAATCAAATAAAAGTACACGTTTCCATAACTTGCACATAAGGAATGTGTGTGTGTGGCATCCTTCCTAGAAGATGCCTATATGACTACTATCTAATGCAATTAAATTTTGGATATCAGTAATTCGACATTAAAAAAATGATAACTGTCGATCCAAATGCTACAAAGTCTTATTAATACAGAATAAAATAAAGAAAGAAAAAAATAAAATAGGACGAGTCGGAATCAAAAGGTGGTCTCCCGAGAGCGCGATGTAATTAAGGACGTATATCCTCTTGAATAGGATCGTGCTCCCCAGATAGCTCCATCACCATCCTTGGAGCTAGCAAAAACAACTTTGAGGAGGGTTTCTAAACTAAGGTCGTCCTCCACGGCATGACCCGCAATGGTTATGCTGTGTAACCCAGTGCGAGCTCCCCACGCCAAGCAAGTTCCAACTTGAAGGAAATCTTGACGAGGGAGGCACTAGTAACCCCAGCAACAACCCAACAAAGGCAAGCCCAGGTCCCTAATCTGGCCTCGAAGCAGGTTTGGATCCCTACCTCAGCCTCAAGGTAGGCTTGGGTCCCCGTATCCACTAGGAAGGGGGCAAAGCCAAACAGACAACCCCCAACCTTGAAGAACCCCAATGAGTCATTTAGGGAAGGAACCTTAGGAGTCAAAAAGTCTCCTAAAGTTCGCTCGACAAGGCGGATCTTAATTAGGGCTATCCCTATTGACTTTCCCATAGCTGAGGTAATGATGGCCTCCTATTTAGAGGAGGAAATGGCACCTAAGACCCAAAGGTGAAATTCCTCAAACTGTCAGCTTAGAGCACCCCTGCTATGCTTCCAAGATCTCTACAGGTCATGGAGACTACACTTTCTTAAGGCCCTACAAAAGGTTGGAGGATTTTGTCTCCTAATTCACAAAGTCAAAGTGACTCGACCTTAGAAACGGTTGAATCATAGGTACACGGTAGCTCGATTACAAGATCAAGGGCCACAACATTAACATATGCCGAGGTGACCTTACAATCTTCGACCGCCACTTTTGATTAAAGGAAGGATCAACTTGAAGAATAAGACGAGGATACAAGTCATGCCTTTTATAACCTTACGACTCTCCTCTAAGAAGAGAAGTTGTCAATCGTTAGTCCACAAGAGCAAATTATCGAGGATGACCAAGCTGGAAACATACCAGTCTTGGACACCAGCACCCCAAACCTCGAGGAACAAATGCAAGAGCTGCAAAGGAAGTTTGCAGAAAAAGAAGCTGAAATTGCTAATCTTGCTACTTGCCTTGAAAACCAAGTGCGTGAAAAAACTAATGAGCTTGACGGCAGTAACACCGTTATCACTTTGCGAGATATCAAGCAGCTGATAGCCCAAGGAATCACAGAACACCAATCAGCCATGAGTCCCCCAGTGTTGGGATACAGAAACCCGTATCCAAGTCACTATGACTGAATTCCGCTCCCCGGAGATTCCCAGAAGCTGAACTTTGAGAAGCTCGACAGAATAAATGGGCCACCTCACGAACATTTGACCCATTTTCTACTCAGTGTGTGGTGAAGCTGCCTTGAATGATGCATTACTAATTAGGCAGTTTGTACAATCCCTTAAAGGGGCAGCCTTTACATGGTACACTCAGCTTCAACCTGGGCCACTACACACTTGGAATGACTACTAAAGGGCACTCCTGGCTTAATTTGTGAGTTCAAAGCAAAAGGTTTCTATAATTGACCTCGCCGATACACGCCAGAGGCCAAATGAGTGTGTGAACGACTTCATTATAAGATGGAGGAGTCTAAGCTTGCAATGCCCAGAAAAGCTAAGCGAGCAACCAGTAGTTCAAATGTGTGCTAATAATTTAGACCCTCAAATTGCTACATACGTTAGCACTGCTGGGCTTCAAAAATTTAACGCCCTCGTGTCTAAGGTAAGCAATGTAGAAAGACAACTTGGCCATCAAAAAAATACACAACCCAAGAGGGACGAAATCAAAAGGCCAACCAAGAAGGGAGAATCGATGGCTACCTTTGCCAGAACAAGCCCAAAGTCAACCAATGACAGAAATTTCAACAAAAATGGTAAAGGCATACAGATAGAGGAAGGTCGACGACCCAACCTCCAAGAAAGGAAAGAAAAGAAGTATCCCTTTAATGATGATGATGTTTAAGGGATATTTGATGAGTTGATGGCTGCAAAACCCATTTTGCTTCTAAATCTAAAACGTCCTACCGAAGTTAACAAGACAAATAATCCTAAGTATTGCCCATACCACAGGATCATTAGCCACCCCATAAAAGATTGTTATGTCTTCAAAGACATAATCGAAGACATGATCAGAAGGGGAGAAATTGAGATAGAAGGAGCTCTACCCAAAGGGTCCACTGCATTGTCAAATGCAACCTTAGTGGTTGAACATAACAATGAATCTCATCTATCATCCTCAGAAACAAATGCATTACCACCTCATGCGATTCCCATCAAGTTTATTACTGATGACGATGTAGCAATAGTGTGGACATATCTAGGTATGCCTCCTTCGTCACCAGGAGCATTAACCTTGTAAGATTTCTACCTGGACCCAAGTTTAGAGGCATGGGCAACATCAGAAGACGATGATGGCTTGGGGTGGCAAACCTACTTCAATAGAAGATCAATTCAGCAAGGAGTGGCTCGAGCTTCTAAGTCCCTAGGAGTCAAAATGAGAGGACAGAAGCCACCACAAAAGAAAAATAAGAAAAGTAAGAAGAAGAAATTGAGGGCCAAAAAGAAGCTAGAGATAACTTCCGAAGACGAGTACGTGCCACCGGTTAAGACCCCTTTCACTTTAGGTGATTACATCCCTAAAGGTTTTTTTGGCAATGACTCCTCAGATGATGATCTCATAGAAGGGGAAGTAGCCCAATGTTGTATGGTGTAATGAGTCGATGAATGGGAGGAAGTGAATGCTAAGCACAAATACCACTCAAGAAGTGGACTGATTAACTCTTCAGTCCGGTTGTCAACTCTAGCCACCGGAATCAGTGGGAAAGAGATCAGAAGAAGAAAAAAACAACACCAGAAATACCACTAATATTGGCGAATGCTAAAGAAAAGGATGAAGACGAAGTAATTCCCTCAAGCTCAAATAGCAAAGGCACCACTAAGAATAGACAGTCAACTAAGGAGTCTAAGAAGGATCTTCCTGTCCTAATCCCTTTTTAAGTTCGTCACGGGTCTCATGAGGAAAAGGTTATCTCTTATCTCAAGTGAATCCCAGTGTACCTAAGTGTCTATGAAGCTTTACAAATGTCCAAAGAGCTAAGAAGGGAACTTATTTGGGCGTTAATGGACCCTGATGATTACAAAGATCAAGTTAACCCTATTGAGGTAGATAAAGTGTTGTCCTCCCCTTTAAATCGATGTGCTGTATGCATGGCTTGCATAACATTCTCTGATGAAGACTTCTAGTTAGGGTAAGCGAATCATAATAGGCTTTTGGAAGTTACTGATATGATTGAGGATAAAAGAATAAATTGGATCCTAACTTGACTGTGGTTTTGCAGTCAACCTTCTTCCATTAAGGGTATTAAGAGCAATAGGGATAATACCAAATCAGTTATCCACAACTTTGCTCACAATCCAAGGATTTAATCAGTCGGGACTAAGAGTTGAGTTAGATGACCTCTACACAGATACTCTCTTTTATGTAATAGATGTTGATACTTATTATAATGCCCTATTCGGACGGCCATGGCTTCATACTAGTAAGGTTATTTCTTCCACTCTTCACTAGTGTTTGAAATACACTGACGAGCATGGCAATGAGAAAAAAAAATCTATGGAGATGCAAATCTTTTTTATGGGGAAGACGTCAATTACACTGATGCCAAGTTTACAAATCAACGAATTTTAGAACCTCCCAAGTTCTTTTAGTCCAAAAAAGGGTAACCAAAAAGAAAATCTCAAGGCTCTTACATTGCCTCAAAAGGTCATTTGAGTTATCAACAGTTACATCAGTCAAGCTGAAGAATATCAATCCTCACAATCAAAGGTGTTATTCAAATGCACATCTAAGGAGAAAGAAAGGCTGGCCAAAAGGCCTTAACACCGGTAATGGAAATTGTGAACTCTTGTCACAAGTTACTCTTTTCCCCTCCCACAAATTAACCAGTCAATGCCTAAAGAAAACTTAGTCATAAGAACATCACTCGACAACAGAAAAGTAGTTTTAAGAGGAAACTCATCAAACTCTCCGACAGAGGCAGCTTTTTCAAGCATTCTACCTCCAAGAGAATCATCACAATCTCAAATGAGTAGGAAGGACAACAATAAGAGGGGCCTTGCTAAAGCCAACAAACAAATAAACATCTCTCATGAAGGTGAAGTCTTGAAAGCATCATTTTAAGGGGGTGCCTCTGAAGCATTCCAGGTATCACATGTTAGGAGAGTTCTCAAAGCTCATACCACGAATGATGCAGTCTTTACACCCTAGAGCAAGAGATGTTCTCCCAAAATGAGCGAGTTCAACCTCAAATCTCGATTTTTTAGAGACTTAGGAAAGTCAATGAACTCAAGCAAAAGAATATCCAAGTCAGAAAGTAGAAAAGGTGGAAGCTGAAGAAGAAAAAGCAACAACTAGGAGCCTTGTTTGGGTTTATGAACAAAATGACGTTAGCCAATTCGAGCAAGAAGAACAAGTTAATGTTGTGTCCATTGCAAACAAGGAAGATGCTTAAAATTTTGAATTTCCTTGGCAAGGAGCTCCCAACCATCATAAGATTGACATGACAAACTGTGAAATGTATGATGAAGTTCAAGCTCAAGCTGATTCACTTAAAAGCTTAAATGGTGACTCAACTACTATAGAACAAGGATCCTCCTAGGATTTTGTAGAGGCTGTTCACCTGGCACCACGAGAAATGGAAGATGGTGGTCAAGCAATAGTCGATGAGCTTCGGGAGATAACTTTACGAACAATTGATGACCCCAAACCAATTTTTATGAGCACCATGTTGAATGATGAAGAAATGGTACAATATGAACAACTCCTTCGAGAGTACAAAGATGTATTCCCTTGGGAATATCAAGATATGTCGAGCTCATATACGAATGTTGTTGTCCATAAGTTAGCTATTTCTGAAGGAGTAAAACCGATAAATTAGCCTCAATGATGAAACAACTGGTAATCTAAATAAATGCTAAGGTGGACAAGCTTATAAAGGCTAACGTGAAGTTCAGTACCCAACATGGTTGGATAACATCGTACCTGTTCGGAAAAAGAATGGTCAACTTCGGATATGTGTGGATTTTAGGGACTTAAATAATGCATGTTCCCAGGATGATTTCCCACTACCAATCACCAAGCTCCTCATGGATGCCACCATAGAGTTTAGATCTCCACCCTATATAGATGATTTCTCAGGGTACAACCAAATCAAAATGGACCCGAAAGATGAAGACCTAACCACATTTTGAACACCACAGGGCATATACTGCGATACAGTAATGCCATTTGGTTTGAAAAATACCAGGGCCACCTATTAGAGGGCCATGACAATCATTTTTTGTGATTTCCTCCACAACCTAGTTGAATGCTATGTTGATGATTTGATTGTGAAAACAAAAGATAGAGAAAATCATCCTCATGACTTAAGAAAGGGCTTCGAGAAGTTGTATGTACACCAAGTCAAGATGAGCCCCTTAAAATGTGCATTTGGGGTTACTTCACGGAGGTTCCTCGGTTTTATTGTTTGAAAATAAGGCTGGCTTATATAAGGGGGTTTATCTCAAATTTGTCAGGAATATGTCAATCTTTTACAAGACTCTTGAAAAAAGACACATCCTTCATTTGTCATCAAGCTTGTCAAAATGCTTTAGAAAGCATCAAGCAATATCTCATAAGGCCACCTGTCCTAATGACTCTAGTATAAGGAAGACCCCTAATCCTATAGACAACAGCCCTTGAAGGATCATTACGGACTATATTAGCCCAAAATAATAATGAAAGGAAGGAAAATGCTTTGTATTGTATTAGTCAGACAACGGTGGGTGCAGAAGGAAATTACTCCTCCATGGTGAAAATTTGCCTTGCCTTGGTTTTCACCATTCAAAAGTTACGATACTATCTCTTGTCCCATCATATCATTTTAATTTCGAAGGCAGATCCATTAAAGTATATATTATCTAAGCACATGCTATCAAGGAGATTGGCTAAATGGGCTATGCTTTTGGCCCCTTTTAACATCAAGTTCATGCCTCAAAAGGCAGTAAAGGGACAAGCTATAGCCGATTTTCTAGCAGCACATCACCTTATCTAGATAATGAGGAACCACCCAACAATCTGTCAGATGATGAAGTTATGCTTGCTGAAATTAAAGCATGGCAGTTATATTTTGATGGGGCAACAAGGAGTCGAGGAGCCGGAGTAGGAATTGTGTTTGTCACACCATCAGGAGGACTTATCCCTTACTCATTCTCTCTCCTTGAGGTCTGTTCAAATAATGTGGCTGAATATGAGGCACTCATCATTAGCCTCGAATTGGCCCTTAAAATGCATACTCACCAGTATGAAGTATTTGGTGATTCCCAGTTAATCATCCGATAAATAAATGGTCAGTACGAGGTAAGAAATGCCAAATTATACCTCTCTACAAAAGGATAAGAAGCCTTATGAACCAATTCCTTCAATTAGAGGTCAATCATGTGCCGAGGTCTAAGAATGATAAAGCAAATGCCTTAGCAAAGTTGGTTGCTTCACTAACACTCCCTTATGAAAGGAAAATTCAAATAACAATTGAGAAATGTCATTTCTTAGCCTCAGCTTTAGACCGTTTTGTTGAAACTGAAGAAATAAATGTGGCCTCAGTTTTTGAGATCGAAGAAGAAGCAGATTGGAGACAATCTCTCATTGAGTATATTCAATATGGCATCTTACCCACTGATCCAAAGAAAAGGGCAGATGTACAACAACGAGCACTAAGGTTTACATTTAAAAACGATACCTTATCTCGAAAGAGATTCAATGGGGTTTTACTTAGATGCTTGTCAAGGGAGGACACCGCTTATGTCCTAAATAAAGTTCATGGTGTGGTATGTTGTGCTCATCAAGTCGGTCCAAACCTTGCTAATCAAATCAAAAGGTTGGGCTATTACTAGCCAACTATGGTTCAAGAAGCGATAAAATTTACTAAGATATGCCAAGCTTGTCAAATACATGGTGATTTTATTCATCAACCACCACAATTACTCTACC
Organism: Carnegiea gigantea; assembly: GCA_029747015.1. NCBI lineage: Eukaryota > Viridiplantae > Streptophyta > Magnoliopsida > Caryophyllales > Cactaceae > Carnegiea > Carnegiea gigantea. Next base: position 477,544 of record JAKOGI010000591.1, on the reverse strand, counting down.
AAAGTATATTATCTTGGCCCTACGATGCATGGGAGTCTAGATGTCATAGGACCTTTCAAGCCATGTTCTTCTCGCAGCCATATATTCATCTTAGCAGCATAGCTTACTTCTTAATGTAGGCTGAGGCTATTCCATTAAGAGAAGTGGGGGCAAAGCAAGTCGCTAACTTCATCAAAACCCATCTCATTTACAGATATGGAGTTCCCCACAAAATCATTTCAGACAATGCCCTCTACTTTAAATTTAAAAATCAAGTGATAATAAGGCTTGCAGAAAAGTACAAGTTCAGGCACAGCTTCTCATTAAGTTATAATCTATCGTCAAATGGTCAAGCTGAGGCATTCAATAAAGTGCTTTGCAAGATCCTAAAGAAAATGGTCTCAATATCAAGGAAGGATTGGCATGAATGACTACCACAAGCATTATGGGCTTATCGAACCATAGTTCGAACTGCAACTGGTTGTATGCCCTATAACTTGGTTTTCGGTTCGAAAGTCGGGATACCCCTTGAGATGCAATTACCTTCCCTAAGAGTAGCCATATAATTCACAGATCCAGATGAAAATACTCAAGTCAGATTGGCCGAACTGGAAGCATTAGATGAGCATCGATTATTGGCCCAACAACAGGTTGAAATCTACCAAGCCCAAATGGCTGGTGCATTCAACAGGCGAGTCAAGTTCTACTCATTTGCGTTAGTGATTTGGTCTTGATAATAAGGAGACCTATTGTCATCAATTGAAAGACACAAGGAAGATTTAAGTTCAAATGGGAGGGCCCCTATGTAATCACAAAGGTCTTTCCTATGGGGGCATATGAACTCTCAAATCATGGTGGACAAATAATATATGTTTGCGTCAATGGCAAATTTGTAAAGAAATTCTTTACTTGAAATTTTTGGATACTTGAATTGCATTGAACTACGTAAGGCTTGATCCCTTAAAAAGGGGGTACGTAGTCAAACTGGCTTCATGACTAGACTCAGCCATGAAACCAAATAAATTCTTTTTTCCCTTATATGTGGAAAATTTTAGATTCATGTGATGCATCAAGTGGTCATGTGATGTTTTACTAATTACTCTTTGTTGTGTAGCTATTCTGATTTTCGTTATTATTTATATAAAAAAGGGGGAAGGAGATAAAAAAGAGAAAAAGGGGAAGGGAGAAAAAAAGAAAAAGGAAGAGACGTTTAGGTTTTATTACAATAGCATAAATCGTACAGTACAAAATGGACCGAAGGTTAGAGTTATAAATGCAAAAGAATTAAACGAAACAAAACAAAATCTAAACATTATTAAACGAGATTACAAAGCGTTCAAATTCTTGAGACAGTCCTTCTCCTTCTTCAGATCTTGCAGCTTGGAAAAGCCAGCTTCAATCAAGTCTGTCTTTACCTGTTCTGCTTCCTTTTTCTTCGAATGTAGAGAGGATTTTAGCTTGTTCTCTGCCTCAATTAAACCTTACTCCTGGATAGTCAAATTCTCTCGTATTTTGTGAATCCACTCCTCCTCCCTCAGAATCTCCTACTCCTCAACCTTAAGTTTTGAAGTTTCACTAGACAGGTTATTTAGCTGACCTTTAGTATGAGCAATTTTAAAAGAACAAGTGAGATCTTGGTTAGATAAAGCTTTAAACTGGTCAACATCCACTAATTCTTTGATCTTTACAGTGGGCTCAACTATGCCAAATATCTCCTCTATCTTAGAGGAAAGCCAACTAATGTCTCCTGTACTGAGCTTATAGATGTCAATTATGGAGCGAAGTGCACTCAAGGATTGAGAAACTCGTACTTTGCTAGCTAACAAGTCCCTCGTAAAGCCATGATTAAAAATAATACCAATGATCACCTTCACTCCTTTGATAAAGCTCTCTCAGATCCAATCTTCCTTCAAGTTGCAAAAAAGGCTCGCTAAGGAAGTAGGGATGTTTTGAATAGGAATGGCTTTAACCAAGTCATCAGAAGTGTCAGGCATAGGAATGATAGCAGTTACTACTGCATCAGGGTGCTCTACTATAGCAATAGGTGCTTCATGTAGCAGTACTTCTATTTTTTCTGTAGGGCATCTTGTTGATTCAAAGTTCTTTGTTCAATAAAAGTGTCTAAGTCTATAATAGGCTAATCCTCAAATCCTGCGCCATCTCCCATATCATAATCATCATAATGATTGGGGCACCCATAACGAGCCTTCTTGAAGTTTATCTCGATGGGTGATTGATCACGGAATTTGCCATGGTAGGTTATTGATCGTTGGGGGGGCCTTTTATTCTTCTTTTTCTATGGCCTTTTGTTTCCTCCAGAAACCTTGGTCCTTCCTTTTTCAGAAGACAATACTAAAGGTTTCTCCTTAGCAAAATTGTCAACCATAACTCCCGAAATTTTAACAGCTCTAGGAACAAACTCACAGAGAGGGCATAGGTGATCAATAATGTCAACAGTTTCCCTTAAAAGCTCTTTCTTATTCATTATAGTATGGTGAGCCTTTTAGACTGACTGACTTAAATAAGGACTGCTGATTTTGGTCCACTAACTATAATAATCCCAAGCACAAACTCCTTCATAATAGGAAGGAGGAACATAGAACTTAGCCCCCGTATCCCACCTTTGAAGATCAATGTGGGCTTGTGCATGATCCATTATATTTCTTTGCTGTCAGAGGTCTTTAATAAAGCTTAAGCAATTAGATGGAACCTCTTGATTGAATCCAAATTGGCAAGCAAATCGATTAGGGTAATAGGGCTCCAAAAAGAATTCGGATCCAACACCTACAGGGAGTACAGAAGACCGAATAGACAAGCAAAATTTAAAATCCTCATCCGATAATCTTATGTCAATCACATCTCGGCTATTATGAAAATCCTCACAATAAGAGTTAGCTCTGACAGAAAGATATCTCACATCCCTGAAAACGTGTCTAGCTTAGGGTAAAGAAAGTTTGCTTCCAAGTAATCCAACAAAACGTACAATAGTGGGAAAGTCACTAGGACAATCGCTATATAGGCAACAATATAAATAAGGAAAGTCACTAGGATAATCGCTATATAGGCAACGATGATATAAATAAGGAATAACTTTGCTAACCAACCTACTACTTAGTGGTTAGGAAAAATTATGTTACCAGGATGGTCTGGATGATTTGCTGCCTCTCTTAAGCCATGATAGATATGGCTAAGCACTATTGGAGCCAAGGAAATTCATCGCCTAGAAGCCATCAATACAGCCATTACAAATATTTATAGTCTTATGACTTCCTTACCATGAGGTAAGACAAAGCGATTCAACCAAAAGGCTAAGAAAGCGGCAAGTTCACCCTCAGCTATGACATTCAAGTTTGTCATTCGCTCTCGATGAGAAATGCGCACAAGGCTCCTTTTCTTTGCCTCAATTTTCTCTTTCTCAGAGACCATTTGTTTCTGATATGAAAAATACACCAAATATTCCTTGCAAAATAGTCTAACCAGATATCATAACAAATATGCTTAACTTTATGAAACTCGCAAGGCTCAGTATGAATACATAGCAGCTCAACAACCACAGCAGGATATTTATTGTGATCAGCTAAGTCTTTATTCAGAGGTAAAAATTCCTCGTACATAGCTCTAAGAGTGGGTAAACCTCCAATCCGTTTCAAGTCATGAAGCGAAATGCCAGCTTCACCAGCCCATGTATTAGTTAATGGACCCCAAAGCTCATAAGAGGCTCACCATGCATTCTCGTCAAAATGGTACGGAAATTGTGATACTCCAACGACACCAAATATACCAACCTCTATCAAAGGTTTTTCAAAATGAATAAGTACTCGTTTGGTCCATTCCATTACTCCTATCATAAAGGTTGAGCGACCTCAAAATTGGAAGGTTAACCCCCGATTCCTTCTTCCAGTAAGAAGCCTGTATAGGGCTGGGTAAAATTCCTCCTCAGTAGGATATATTTTTGGCCCATGATGTTCAGTGTTAACCTTCTCAAGAATAGTATCATTAAAGTAATTTTCATAATCCTTGCTTACATCTACACATTTATTCTCGTAATTCCGACAATAACGGAACGTGCCTTGCTTGATTCTAACTTTTTTGACCAAGAAAGATGTTAGAGTAAAGGAACAGAGCGTATTAAGGCTTTGCAAGGAGCTTGAACGTTGATAGTAAGACCCATATTCACATGCTTAGTCATCTTGAAGTGGAGCCCTTTCATTGCCAAGAGTCCCGTCCATAATCATTAATTACCCTCTACAAAAAATAGAGGTCTAATTAATGAATGATACCAAAGTTCATAAAATGTGTGCATCAATCATGTTACCAAAAGTTCCAACATGAACAATACGCGGGGGTATCTGTTGAATGTGAAACTTTGGTAAATGTATATGTGTCAAAATTGACATTTACAAAACTAATATGAGTCCATTACAAAAAAGGATCTAAAATCCAATCTTATACATCTAAAATAAAATCAGGACTCTTGAATTAAGACTCTATATACACTATTGGATACCACACTAATTAAGGTTAAAAAAATGGCTACATGGCTTGGCTTGCCACTTGCTTACATTAGCCAAATGATTCAAATAACAATATGAGTTTTGGTGGGGGGGGGGCAGGGACATTTTGTTAAATGGATGAACCCACCTAGTGAATATAGCAAACAAAAATCATGCATATAAAAGGGTGTATGTGGTGGTTACTAGAAAATTACAAACCAAGGGAAGTATATTAAAACAAAAAAGAAGGAAAAGGGAGTGAGAGAGGTCAGCTGCATATTCCCCACTAACTCCACTCTCAATGAGTCTATGGTATATACCTATGTACCATGTTAATATACAAACCTATATAAAGAGGTATTCCACTACCTTATCCAACAAATCTGAAATTTTTGAACCCAACAAACCTAATTCGAATTTGATCAGGCTGAAGGTTGACTTAATTGGGCCCAACAAACCTAATTCCACTACCCTTACTCATGCTGTAATTGGACCTTCTCTTTTTGAATTTGGGTGGCCCACCATACAAATGTTCACCATGATTCAGTAATACAAAGTAGCAGATATATGATTCATCCTCAAACAAGCAATTATAGCTGAGGCAGAAAACTCTTTTTGAAAATTAGCAAGAATACATACTTAAATCAATGGATTTTGAGGAACAAATTATAACTGAGGCAGAAAATTTGCTTATTGAAGAGTTACATCTTTTAGGAGTATATGCTGGAGGTATGTTTGATAAAATTCCCCAAACAAATAATTATATATCAATTTTTAATGCAAAGCATGTCTACCTAGTGCAACTTTTAAAGTCAGCATTCTTTGCACATAAGGTGTTCGATAAAATTCCCCAAAGGCATGATTGTAATAGCAAAAATCGTTGCGCATAAGCTGACAAGAAAGGTACATTGATTTAGTCAAAAGGTTCACTACAGTGTACGAAGGTTTCACTGCAGTCTACAAAGGTTTCACTGCATTTTTGGAAAAATACACCAAAAAATAAGAATGGTTAACAGTCTCAAATTCTGTTATTCATAGAATAACTATAAGTAAATGAACATAATACTTACTGAGGTATCACTGTACTCAAATTCTCAAAATTTAATTAAAGAAATAATGAAAAAGTTTCATTTTCATTTTATAATTAAAGGAGTAACTTATGTGGTTTTGGAAGGTAACAAGTGGTCTATGGCCTCCGGAGGATCCCAACATGTCCAACACTAATGTTGGAGCTGCAACTACTGAGGTAATAAATTACAAGATCACTTTATATTTTAACAAATATAGTTAGAAAAATTTTATAATTAAAGGACAAAATATTTGTTGATGCAGGTGGCATGTACCACGACGTCTGTCGAAGATGGTGCACTTGGAAATATTTGGTGACACTATGAATGTCAAAATTCATAACATGAGGACACCATCATTTCTTTTTACACAACTTAATATTTTGTGGATATTAGAGCTGATTGAATTTGTCGATGTTTGAGTTGTTTTAGTGGTTGTAGATGTGCATGCTACTATTGATTCCTATTCAGTGACAGGGTATTGTTTATAACTGTATATCTTAATTTTGATCAAATGAATCTTTTATGCAATGCAGTGAATCTTTTCCCAACTACAGGAAACATTTCCTCAATTGCAGTGAACCTTTTGTGCCAAGAAGCAACATTGAGATGTTTTATGCAATTCAGTGAATCTTTTCCGAACTGCAGGGAACATTTCCCCAATTGCAGTGAACCTTTTGGGCCAAGAAGCAAATTTAAGTCCTTTTTTAAGACAAATTGACCGTTAATTTTCTCTCTTTTGAGGCTTTATCTGAGAATGTTGTGATTGCTTTACTAGGGAAAGCTCTGAGGATTACTAGAAGATAGGGCATTGTAGAGCTATAAGGAGTTCTCTAAGGAGGACCCTAAGGATTTCAAGCCTCGAGCCATATTTCTTTTTGTTCGATACATAGCTGATCTATGTAGCTAGACATATGGACCTTTACTACATGTAATTATACTCTCAATCCATCTGGACGTGGCCCTTGGTAAGTAGACAGAATAGATGGGCTTTTTCAACACTGGTGCCTGTTGAGAGCAAAAAACTTGTCAAAAATTCTGATAATATAATTCACTTAATTATAACAAGGGGAAAAAAAGTGAACTGACATTGAACTTCTTAAACTCGGTATTCTATTTCTCAACATCTCCCATGTACATCTCCAAGTGTTGCATTGCATACACTCCTGAGTCGGGATAAGCTTTTCTTAAAACTTCCATCCACGGTAGTTTCAGTTGCTCTAATTGTAAACTCTCCATAGAAATAGCTTTACCCTTAGCTGATTTGGGGATTTTATCAGGAGAGTACTTTGAGAAGCACCAAACCTAGGAAAAAAGGTAGTATACATTTATAATAGGTAATTTCGAATATTAGAGAATCACAATATCAAAAGAACGAAAAGGTAATATAGAAAATTACCAAGAGGCTGACACAAATAAGAATAGCACCATTGTCAATATTGTTATTACTAACAGAATGGATAATCTCCACCTTCTTTGTCAAGAAATTGAAGCACACAACAAAGTAATATCCATTCTAAAACACTGGAAAGAATATCTGCATATCAACACAGCTATATAAGCATATGTACACCATTCAGCTATATAAGCATATGTAAGCCACATTGCGATTGTGGTGCAACAATGGCAACGGTGAAATATGGATAACACCAGCATTTACTCCACAATTTTACATCTTAATTTGATCCAATGAATTTTTTATGAAATGCAGTAAATCTTTTCCCAACTGTAGGGAACCTTTCCCCAATTACAGTGAATCTTTTGTGTCAACAAGCAAAATTAAGTCATTTTTAATTACTATAGGTCTAAGGTTGTGCACTATATGCGCAGCATATATACCTAATAAGGTACATACGTTTGTAAGGTAATATTTTCCCTCCACTCCTTTGGCCCTGCTTCAACGTGGATACAGCTTCTAGTAAGCCTATTGGAGCATTAACCTCCCACCAATTCACAATATAGAAAGACGGGGGGAAAGAAAAAGAGGAGACCCAAAAAAAGGGGGGACAGAGAAGGCAATGAAGAAACTGAAACAGAGGAAGAAGATTAAGAAGAGGAGCAGTAAGCAACAAATTCGCCATTCCTCACATGCTCAAATTGTGGATTGAAAGGTAACTACACCATAGAGTTAAATTAATCTTCGATTCTCTGAGGCCCAATCTCCTGTTCATCCTACCCACAACCAATTCAAACATAAATAGGGTTGTTGAACAACCGCAATATCAAGCACAAGTCATCAAGACAACAAATAGAGAACCAAGCTCAAGCCACATCCGGCTCTTCAATCACTGCACGTGAATCCTACCGGATTCAAAAAGAACAAAATCTTGCGAATCCACCAAATAATTCGAATCCTTTAAGATTCTTAGTCCCAAAGAACTCAAATAAATAGGATCCTTTGCGATCTTGAGTCCTCCCAGACTCACAAAACCTATGGATTTTGCGGAATCTATGTCTTGTTGGACTCACGAACCGAAGGATCCTGTTGGGTCCCCAGTTCTATTGAAGCTTCAAAAGAAAGAAGCAACAAAGGATAGGATGTCTACCCTAAATTTACTGTAAATTGAACTAAATGGATAAGGGGGCCTAATTCAATTTAACCTGGTCAGCATCAAGAAAACCAACTTGTTGAGAGGCAAAATATTAGTTTTTTCTGGTGTGCTTCTAGACATTTGTTCAAACCATATCAAATGACTGGGAACAAAAAAGTCAAAGCTCTGCAAAAGGGTGTTTGCAAAATATATGATTATCATCATAAAATTTGATGGTGATGAATGGCTAAGTAAAAAAATAATAATAATAATAAAGGGGTTGCCCAAATAAAATGGTGGACTCTGATTGTTGGCTTGAAATTCCACATTTCGGTCATTGATCATGAGTCATGGTTCCCATATGATTAGGATGTGCAAAATAAAGCAAAAATAGAGCGAAGTTCTTCCCATAAAGATGATGAATTAAAAAAAAAAAAGGAACAAATGGGAAGCATCAGGCATGCCATGGACTCTGGTCCAGAGCAAGGGAAGCATGAGCCATAATCATCTTAGTGAAAATGAAGAATGTGATGGATAAATTTTTTTCGTGTTGAAATACCTTTGTTGGGTTTCCAAACAAAGAGCGGCAGTAACATACTGACATGGAAATACGACAATAAAGGAGAGGAGCGATATTTATAAATTGTGAAGTCGAAACCTAATAATAAAAGATCATTAATTGGGCGTCTGCTTCTGTTATACAGATTTTAAAATCTTGTCAAGATATAGCTTATCCACTTAAGTCAAAATTTTTGTTTGTGGCTAAGTACATAAAAAAATTGATACAATCAAAGCAAATAAAAAAAATTTATAACAGTTGGCAATAATTATGTTTCAATTAGGTTGGCTTAAGCGTCTACTTGCTGATAAAACCAAACCAATTTGGTTGAACCTCATATGTAAGTCTTACAGCAAAGAAAGGTGGGAGGTGGGGAATATTCAATTAATTTGGATATTCAATTCCGACGTGGGGTTAAAAGGTTAATTTGATTATGTTGGCTTGCTGAATAAAAAAGAAAGCCAAGCACAAATGGATTAAAAGCTAATACTTATTACGTCGATGTTGTTAATTTTGGCAACACTAAAAATGTGTACAAGGTTATCCTGTTGTTAATTGGATGACTGCACAATAAATTGAAATGACTTTTATATGCATCTCCTTAAGCAAAATCTGCAAAGAGAAAAATAAAAAATATATATTTAATATCGACTAGTACTACGTTGACTTGATTCTGCTAACGATACGTGAGAATCTCGATATAAAATTTCCTCGGATTCTTATCTGGGTTCAGATCGACACCACCTGCCACCCAAAAAAAAAGTTATGTACGTATTTATTTGTTTGTTTCAAGTCGATTGCACCTTATTCGCTCAAACGACAAATGGATAAGCTTCCAATACAGAAACCGACCCCCTCAAATTTATAAGTCTGCAAAATGGATCGAAAAGGATTATTTGTCTCCCCCCCCCTTTTTACAAAGGACCAAAATCACACTTTTTGTGACTTTTATTACATGTTACGTAACCTTAAAAAAAAATCAAATCTTTCTCAAATCCTAAGTCCACCAAAATGGACCAAACCCAAGCCAAATATACAATCAAGCTCACCAAATCCCCCCTCCCCCATAATATAAGCCTAACAAAAAAATTTGGCTTAAGAACTATATCGATTTGATCTCGCTAAGAGTACATAGAAAGCCTATTAATAATTTTGGGTGCACTCGAGAGTAAAAATAAAATAAAATAGATGGACCGACCCCGAAAAAAGACAAAGTTGGCAAATATTTATTTTGACTTTTGTTTTGTTGTGAACTGGCTAAAATTTTTTTAACTTAGCCATTCAAAAATCAAATGATGAAATTAAATCAAAATTGTGGCTATTAATTTAGTCCATATAGATAAAATCCAAAAACCAAAAACCAAATTAAATTATGGTTATTTACTAACTAAAATAAAATACAGATTAAACCAAATTAAATAAAAAGAACTCGGTTGGTTTAATCCGCTATAACAGAGATATATAGGCAGCTCAGGACAAGAGGTGACTGCAACCCAAGTTTCAAATCAAATAAAAGTACACATTTCCATAAGCTGCAGACGAAGAATATGTGTGTAGTATCTTTGCTAGAAGGTGCCTATACGATCATTATCTGATACAATTAAGTTTTGGATATCGATAATTCGACATTAAAAAAATGATAAGTGTCGATCCAAATGATATAAAGTCTTATTAATACAGAATAAAACAAAGAAAGAAAAAAAAATTAAATTAGACGAATCGGAATCAAAAAGTGGTCTCTCAAGAGGTAGACGTAATTAAGGAGGTCTATCCTCTTGAATAGGGTCATACTCAAAAATAAATTGATGTACATTTTTGTACATCGAAAAGTTGTGTTGTGCATTTTATTTTTATTAAATTTTTGCTCAACAATACATTCAGTATACATTTAGACCATTTCCATGCTCTTCCATGCACTTACCCAAGTGTTTTGAAGGTCTTATAGGTTTGGCACACCTTTTGTAAGTAACTCAATCTCATCCGATGATAACGGGGCAGTTGCATATGCTCTTCCACACTTCAATATAAACATAACATCCAAACATTAGCATCAACATGACATATGACAACACCTTAAACACCCACGAATGAAAGGCAATGCACCTGTTTCACAATGAACATAACTATCACACGTACGCAAGTCATATATTTAGCAAATCTTACATTCTCGAACAACAAGGGGTGTGAATCTCCCCCAATAGTATACAATAAGTCAATATCAACATCATATGCCACAACCTTCTCCTTGCATTCCTACTTCAATATTATGCAAAACAACATTAGTCATTCACCTCATACTGCTTGCATACATGGAACTGTATAAGGCATAACAACAAATCATTAACCATTGTATCCAACTTCCCTCACTGACTGCGCCTACTGATGCAACTGTCGTTGAACCCTCAGTTGTAGCTGTCAAACCAATAGAGATCGGAGAGGACACTTGTGATTTCTTGTAGTCCTTATCAGCCTTCTTTATGGACCTCCTACTTACACACCACAACTGCGCAACAATGTTAGCTACTGTAGGCTTTGCCCTACCACGATGGCACCCCATTGGGTTTGTGTAAGGGGTACGTTGCCCCACCGATGGCTTACGTATCCCAGGGTAGCTCTTCAACCATGCCCCAGTTGTGGAGGTCCTCTCACCTGCCTTATGTTGAAGAGAGACATTTGGTTCGGCAGTGCTAACTTCGAATCATTCTGAGCAGTGCAAGCCTCCTCCACACACTTCTCAGCATCATGCCCCTCCTCTGCTACCTTTATAGTAGAGTTGGCTCTGGAATACCAAAGCCCTCCTCCGCAACATCATAGTCCTCCTCCTCCTTGGACGATAACTTTAACTATGCATTCCCTTCCACATTACCATCTCCTTGCACTACGGGGCTGTCTGGGGAACATGTTCAATGTGCTGTGCACTACATAGCCTAAAGTCCCTATCTGTTGGGGGGGGGGATTTCTAGACCCACCTCTCTATCCCCTCCATCACCCTCCACATTGCTCAACACGTTCATCTGCAGATCCGGCTGCATGTCATGCGCTAGGCTTTTCATACCATCATACCTAACTTCCTCTCCCACATACACTTTCCAGCCCCCCCTTGTCCTACTTTTCATCAGCAATTGTAACGGCTTGGTTCGGTTAACTGTTGTTATTTCTTCCTGTGTCTCCATCTCCTTCCTCTCATCAGCAGACATCTCTTGTCCCTCCACATCCCTTAGGATGAGGACTTCACCCGTAACCCCTCCCATATTAGCTGTAACAACACCCTCCCTACTCTTATCCTGCTGCAGCCTTAACTCCAACTCCATTGCCTTCTGTCTCCATCTGGTTGCCTCATGCCTTGCACGACTGATATGCTCTTTCACACTTAGCACTCCCTGACAGCAACGGACAACAATATAAGACATCACTAAATTCAGATGACTATGATAGCTGCATCACGATATAGTTATATGTTCCAGGTTTAATAAATTTGAACCGCATCTCACCTCGCCATCCTCCGAGTAATGGAAGAACTCTGATGTTGTCATGTAATCCTTAACAATAGCCTCATCTACCTCAATCGGCCAAGGATACAATACCAGGACAATATGGAACAATGCAAAAACATTTTAAATAAATCATTATATACACTACCTCATTACCAAATGCAACATATGGGAATGACATAACAAATCATCACACCTGTTCCTCTGTTAGGTCTGCCAGTCGAGCCTCTAAATCATATCAACCCCCATGATCTATTTTATCCCAACTAGTAATCCTCAGATATCATTTACGGTTTTGAGTATAGAACACTGTCGTGTTCTCATAAAACCATACATCCATAATGAACACAACAATTTCATATTAACTTATAGATTACAAACAATGTGGACAACAAAAATGACTTCCATGTCCAGGAACATATTAAATTTTGCAAGTACGCAATACCAATATAAGGACACAGAAGCCATTCAGTTGAATCTCTAATAAACGACCACTACCCAACTTCCTCTACGTGTCCTCAATCATCTGAATGATATCCCTCCACACTGCCTCTGTTCATGCATACTGGCCCAACGTCTCCAATACATCTACGTACGCCAACATGTGCCAGTTTGCTCCATATCATGAACGTGAAAGAAGCACGCTGCTGAAAGCTAACCATCAGTATAACCTCAAGAACATACCTACCTGATCCTCCCCATTAAACTCCTGTGCAAGGCTAGCCATATAATTGACATGCTTACGGAAGTATCGAACCTTTTTCCTAGGCTTAGCGACCACCTTCGCTGCTAACCCCTCACGTTCCCACTCATACATATACTGACTAACCAACCCCCCATCTCTGTTGACACTTCAGGCCTATCCAACACAAGGTAGTTCAGTCACCAGTGCCACATTGAACACATTGAAAAGAACTCAACATCCTGCTAATCTAAAAGGCTTCCACCAAGGCATCCAACGTTTCACAAGCATAAGGGTCAAGTGCCGATTCATTTGCATCCCACCATACTCTAAAGTAGCCCTAAATATGATACCCCTAGTCGCATCCTTATGGAAGTCATCCAATGGGTCATTCAATCTCACCAAGCTATCCAATGTGCACCTAGACCTAAGGATCACATCTGCATCTTCCATGCCAAAGGCCACCCTCATTACTCTGCTAATCACGCTCACATGGGCAACTACCTTCTTCTTTCTACGGCTGTGTTTGCTAGCATCTGTTCATGCACCTTCCTCGGATGGCCCTTCCTCGTATTTTGATGCCTCCCTTTCTCACACATTCTCCTCATCGGTCCCTAATACTTCCCACAACTTTGCTTCCACATCTAACTCATCCTCACCTTATATTAAAGTCGCACTTTCCTCCTCACCCTCCTCCTCAACTGACTTTCCACGTCGTTTTCCCCTCTTCGCATTTTCTTTCACGTCCTGCCCAGGTCGTCCCCCCCATGTACAAGTTATTCCAGCACCTCCTTCCCTAATGACTTGTGCTGGCCCGACTCCACTGCGCTTTTCTTGCTTTCCCTCACTTCCCACCACTTAACATCCTTCTTCTCCAACACCTCCTCATGACGCATCTTCGCTGACTTCGTCCTCGACGAAGTCGCCTCCCCCTCACTTCAACTCACCATTCTTCACACCTACAAATTCATCATACAAAAATTAAATACCCCAATAAGCTAACACTCCATTTTAAGCATACAGAAACCAAAAACAAGTAATACTAATGTATTCACTTCCACTAAAACAAGTACCTATCCGGCGATAACAACCTTGATTCATGAGGAATGATAAATTCAGCAGATATAACTTCTTACACGTTCCATGAATATAGAAGTAGTATCATAGGTTAGCACCGTGCATATACAAAACATGCCACACTTCATATTCAATGACAAATAACCTATAATAGCAATATACATTATTGAAGTTCAAATACATCAAAACTAAGCCCAAAATTACGCGTACACAACCAATAGAACCCCGTCAATCCAAAATAACAATCAACAAGCGAAATGGGCTTTCCGCAAAAAGAACGTATTTGGGTTGTGTAAATGTTGATTTTCGAAATGTAAAACAACGCCGCGAATCGGTTTCTTTGACGCCCCCTCTGAATGTGATTCTGTATAATCTCAGCGGCCCCCCCCCCCCGGCCGGGTCCCACTTCCACGAATCCAAAACTTTCCTGAGCCTCCTTCAAATCCGAGGAACCGCATTTCACACTGCCTGCTCAATCCAGCGTATCTCAGGTATCATTTTTTTTGCACTACTGTGGTTTGTGTTTCAGGGAATCCATCTCTCTTTTCAAATTTGGTGTTTTCTCCTCATATCTGCACTGATAAGTAATCTCCGTCTTCGTTTTCTTCACTATTCTGTAATGCTGCTACTTTGTCGAATGTTTTAGCACTCCACCTTTTGTGTATCTGATATATTAGATGTGGATTTTGATGAGTAAATTGAAATTTTAACTGGGGTTTTTTTTATTAGAGTTTCTGGAAATCTTATTTTAGAAGAATTTCACAATCGTTGTTACCATACTGAAATGACTCATTGTATACCACTTAGGAGAAAATGACATCTGACTAACAAAAAATTTGATTAATATTTCTTGCTCTTGGAGCCAGTCGCTTTGGCTTGGGGAGCCCTTGTGTCGGCTTCTGGAGACCTTGAGTTCAAAATGTATGTTCAATTGGGCTGGGATGGATTGAATATTGGAGTAGAACACAACTGCTTAGACTTTGCTGACTAGCTCAAGCTTATGATGAGTTGGCTTAGCAACATAGATTGAACATGTGAACCTAATGGTTCATTAGTTTGGTTTCTGGGTGAGTTGATTCCTTGATATGAGAGGACGAAACGGAGGAAGACAATCCTAGTGGTGAACATCAAGAATTGTTCCCTTAAGCAGAATCCTAGGGCATTAGTTTGTTTTAGATGATCGACAAGTGTTAAAAGCGCTAAGAGCTTAACTTGTGACTATCTAAAGACGAGGGGTAAAGTATTGCTCAGCGGGTGCTTCATGTGCGGAAACCACGTACTATTTACTTCTTCATTTCCCAATTGCTAGAAACCTTCGGCAGTTAGTTTTAAGTTGCGTGGGTATTCATTGGATGATGCCAAGTTCGATGAGACATCAATTATTGCCCTAGGAAAGGTTCTTTAAGGAGACGGGCCAAGTATAAAGTTTTGCGAGCCATTCCCCATGCTATTTTTTGGTTGTTCTAGATGGAGAGAAATGGGAGAGCTTTTGATGGGGTTGAAATCTTAGTCGAGCGGTTAAAGGACAAGTGACTAAAGGCTTTGTATTTTTTTGATGGAGGAGGCTTTTTGTTCCTCCTCGATGAATGTTACTGATTTTGTGGATAGCCTTTTATTGGGTTGTGATGAGCTTTTGTGGGATGCTTTTCCAGCATCCTCTCTTGTAGCCTCTCTTATTTATATTAATATATTACCTTTTTCTCATCCCAAAGAAATTGCTAGGAGCTTATGCACAAAAGATTTCTTGCCAAAATGTTGTTTTCGACGGCAACATCTGACAGATTAACCAGAGGAATGATAATACCAGACAATGCTAGCTGAGAACTGTACATTTGACATGGAGTTCTTTAAAAGCCAATGACTAGAATTGTTCAGTTTGTATCTAGGAGCATCTCTGCCTTAATTGTAAAGTGAAGATCACATACACTAAAGTCAAGAGGATACAAATGCACAAATTTGGAATTTTTATGTTTTTAAGAGTCTGCTGAGGAATAAATATAGTGTAAGTGATACTATTGTAAAGAGGGTATCATATTTGAAACTTTGCCTATATTGGGTTTCTCTTTGCACGACTAGTCCCGAAGCCTTGACGGAGGATATTTTTCTTTTTTTTGGGGGCGGTATAATATCGTTATTGCAAAAATAACATCATTATAGACCTCTATACAACACTTAGAGGAAGAGTGCTCAGGCCTCTAAGCAAGCAACTCATGCATGTAACCTCTATATTCCTCCTTGATCTTTCTATTTACAATGTACCTGAATCTAATTCTCAGTGTCCCTCTAGTCTGCTCAAACAATTGCTTAACAGGTGATTCTTTAGCCTTTAAAACTCTAGAGTTTCTCTCCCCCCAAATGTTATGTACTGGAGCTGCTAAAAACATGTAGAAGATCCTCTTAATGCACCCAGTTAGGGATGTTTCACAAATCACAACCCCAGCACATAACAAACGTGAGAGATATTGGCTGCCTCTTAATGCCCAACCACTGCAGCAATTTGGACATCAACAACTGACTATATGAACATTTGAAGAATAGGTGCTGATGGGATTTCCTCATCTCTGCTGCATAATGGACAAATATTCTGCACCAGCTATTGGTACATGTGCTGCCATCATGTGAAGAGTAGCTAACCTTCCAAGACTAGCTCTCCAGAGACATAAAGGAGGATAGTTGCATTAGGCATACATATACTCAATAGTATATTCTACAAGTTTCCTTACATAGCTAGTCTTTACTGTGGGTCGGAAGGTTGCATTATATAGTTGACACCCACAGCAGTAGATAACCCCACTAGAGTAGCATATCACATCCTGAATTTTAAAGCTAAGCATGCTTGGGCATGAGTACTAGTGTACTACCAAATGTTAAAATCAAATGACCGCAAGGGTATCACATCTCAATGCAACCTTTGAATTTGAGTGTGCTTGGGTGGGGTGTCGTTCTACGTGCAGGATTGCTCAGGAAGTGTGCTTGTTGCACTTCTTCCTTTGCTGACCCTACTTTGTGCATTTTAGGGTCTAAATAAAGGGCAAAGAAATGATATGTAAATGACTGTACAATGATGACCAAGGCCATCAAAGCTCAAGTAAAATAAATCTAGTATAAAACTACAGTGTGAAGTATGCAGATGCTGTACTGGATACCTCCATATGCACCTAGTGGAGATTCCATTCAAGCTGAGTTTGGGCAGACTGAGATGTAAGTTACTTTACCCTTCCCAATCAGAGGGGATGTACATGAAACTTTCCGGAAATTTTCCCAAGAGAATGTGCGGAAAGATCTGGGTATGGTTTGAGCTTAGCAAGGTGCTTCACAGCTTAGAGGTCTAGATCTGGATTCGTTGTTGTCTAAAAGTTCTATAACTAACTCTTTGAACAAATACTCATGTTTGCTCAGAAGAGGGGTTATCCTATGGTGCTTTTTAACATTGTCACTACATCAACTGAAGGTTCTGTGTTGATTTGCTCATCTTAATGGCTTGGCTTCATCCGAAAATCTTGCATATGTTTGTCCATTTCTGATGTGAGCTAATGCTTTCATTCCTACCTTGTGGACTAGGGGTAAATTATTTGGCTAGTCGACATTCTTTAATCTATTTGGGGTTGTTAGTTGTAACTAAGATGATCTCTTCTCGGAATCTTTGAATACTAGTTGTTTGTTATTGTTGGACTCATGCTTGAAGCCTGGAACTATTCTCAGCTTGGGTGACTCCACGGACAACCCTATCTTTGCGTCTGCTAGTCATAGGCTTCTTATCTTATTGTTAGCGTGTTTATGTAAAACTGGCATTTTTGCTTCATATAGTAGGGGCAAAAATATACTGTCTGATGTCAAATGGTCTGGAATCCAGTAGTCCACAAAAACGAGCTAGCTTAATTTGGCTGTAGTAGCTCGAGCAAAAGTTAACTCTACGTGGTGTGTGTGCTTGGACTTTAGTATTTTGCTGGCTGAGCAAAAGTTCTAGAGAATTAATCGCCCCCCCCCCCCGAAAAAAACAATAAAGTCTTTAACTATCATTACTCTCATCATATATCGGACGTGCTTTGGCTAAACACCATGGAATTTGCTAGGTTAACTTAAATGTTTATGCTTAATGTTGATCTCTGTGGGTGATATTACAAACATAATGCTTCTGTTTGAAGCTGTGCGGAACTGACAGACCAATTGTTGCTGCTGTCGGAAAGTTTCTGGATCTGGGGAATCAACTTCTCTCCATGGCAAATTGGCCGTGCAAAGAATATCGAAGCAGTTGAAAGTATGGACTGCAAAGATGATCAATCTGCACAAGGTTTGCATTCATAATTTCGTATGTCTCTCTGTCGTTTCTTGTTAAAGATCCAATACTTATTTGACCCCTCAAATTCGCAGGCCAAATAACCCGTATTCTGTTAGATTTCCTTGAAGTAGCCATTACTTCCATTGTCTTCCACAAAGGCATTTACCCATCTGGTATGTTATTTCTCTTATGCTCATTGTTTTAATTTGAGGAAAAAGTGAAAATCAGTGGACCTCTCCTGGATGTTTATTGAGCAGTTAGATATGCTTTCTGTATTCTATTATATCTCTTCTATACTTCTGGGACATGTTAGTAATTTGTATGGCTGATGATCATTTGGGTTATCGATCTTTGGTCCTTTCATTTGCCTCCATTTTTCATTGCTGCCTTGATTTGTTCCCTCTAGGTGCGTTTGAAAGACGACGGTATATGAATTTGGTGGTTCATAGGGCAAAGCATCCTGAACTCCATGACTATATACATTCTACTGTTGATGGACTCTTCTCTTTCGTTGACAAGGTCAGATTCTACATTCTAGTCATTGATCTCTCCGATGTAGAGATTATGCTACTTCAAAGTAACTAAACTTCTCTTGCGTCTCCTTTTTTTCTTTTTTTGGGGGGGGGGGGGGTCACATATTTAGGGGCTGGTTGATCATGTGGCAGTTATATTCTTTGACAGTGATGGAACTCCTCTGGAAAGGTATGCCTTCAAGATTCAAGTGAACCAAGCTTATGGATCAAAGGTGGATGAAAGTGATCTTGTATTTTCGCTTAGATCATTTCTTGTCAAGCTTTCTGTGTCAAAGGCTGTTAGCAGCGTTCTACCAAAAGGTATTTTCCCTAACCTCCTTTATACGACCTGCAAAAATATGTCTGAATGACTTCATGCCAATTTTATTATTATTTTTTTAATAAAAAAACTACTTCCTTGTTGAGTGAGTATTTTGATTTTGTTATATTTTCCTGTAGGCTAATGATCGAGACCTCTAAAGTGCAGTTTATGTATAGATTGCAGGTGGGAAATAACTGCTTATTTTCGGGCTCTTCCTCAGGCTAGTACAAGTGAAGGTTCAGAGTTATGGATTCCTACAGATACGAAGCAATGGCAGCAACCTCCACTAATAACTCCTCTAAAATCAATGAACAGTGAACCTCTTGGTTTGCAGTTATATTTGGAGCATCCGAGTTTGTCTGATCCAAAAGGCCAATCAGAACCTGTTCATGTTCCATGAGGTGCCTCTCTTTTCTACCTCAACCTGTTTAGACTTTAGAGCTTGTTGTAGAGGTACAAATTAAACCACTACTAAGGCTTTTAAATAGATATATAGCACAAGGAAGTAGGGATCGATTCCACGAGGAAAGATATAAGGCCAAGCTGGTTTCAATGCAATTAAATTTACTACTCTTAATTTTTTTTTTACTTTTTTCTTTTAATTGATAAAACAAATTAAATTAAACAAATAAAAATCTGAAAAATTACTTAGTATTCCTTCAACATATGCTAATCCTAATTCTGGAAATAAAACAGTAAATACTCAAGCTAATTATTCCGGAAAAAATAAAAACAGAAATATTCTCACAATATTAAACTGAAAATTAAAACAGAAAATATCAAGCAGAAAATTTAGGTCAAAATTTACAGAAAATAACCTCAATTAATAATCTGCAAATAGTTAAATTTATATTCCCAGAATTATATCTAATTAATTTCAGAAAAATAAAACAGAAAATAATTGCAGAAAATAAAATCTGAAATTAAATAACTAATAAACTACACTTAAACTAATATGAAATAAATAATAAAATTACCCAGATTGTAAAACCTAATTTTCTAGGCTTAATCAAACCCTAAAAAAGTAAAATGAAAAATAAAAACGTAATTTTCAGATTTATTAAAGTAAAAACCTGCACGTATCCAATTCACGAAATAATTCTGAAAAATTATAAAATAATTTCCGAAAATTCCTAAATTAAATACTAGCAGATTAGGACCTTATATAAACCAAATGGCATATAAAACGTAAAAACACCAAAGAAACTATTTTTAACCTAATTTCTAACAAATCGATAAATAATGGCAAAAATAGAATAGAAAATTAATCTGAAAATTCAACCACATTAAAAATCAAAGTATAATTGATCTAAAATTGCTAAGACACACCTAAAAGATTACTCTTTTAGGGGGGGTAAATGAAATTTAATTTTAAAGTCTATAAATTTAAGAATAAAAATTAACAAACTAAATCAATCAACTAAAAACCAAACAAATTCTTATCAAACACTAAATTTATGAAAACACCTAGCATAATCTATATCCTCTATGCAAATTAATATTTATCAACACGCAAATTGACTTTTTCATGAGTTAGACGGTAGAAAACACCCGCCAATGGATCTTCCTCATTTTTCCTGAAATTATCGTTTACTTCGGTCCGGCCCTAATATAAACCATGCTAGTTTTGATAACCTTAGTACTAGCACAAGAACTTAATCAAACTAGAGTCTTAAGTATTAGAAAATATCATCTAACACCTTGTAACCACTTTGCCAACAAATTGATTTAACAAAGGTCTATAATGATTTCTAATTAAAAGAGATGGGTTTGAGCCATCCATTATCAATTAGGTTGATACTTATACTCAAAAAACTAAAGCTTTTACGTACTTTCCTTTAAACTATCATATGAATTCATATTAAACTAATTAGCATGCATTCTATCTAATTAATATAACATAAATGTCATGAATAATAAACACCATTCATTATAGAATCATGGAATAAACATCAATTAGACAATAAAGTACAAAACTTGTTTCAAAATAATTAATTTAGCATGGTTTCAAATAGATTATGCTAAGTACAAGAAACCTACCCACCCATATTAAAAATCGAAACATAAAGATTGTCCCAATAGTTCATGTTTAATAATGAAAGTCTAACTAAATAAAAAAACAAACAATAATGGTGGCGTTGAAGGTGCTGACATGAAGCTGATGATGAGATAGTGATGCGTGAGGGTGCTGATGATGAGATGCTGAGTGGTGATGATTATATGACAATGGAGATGATGATGATGATGAAGGGTGGTGATGGAGTAGATAATGGATGTAAGTGGTGGGGTTGTGGTGGTGAAGAGGTTATTAGAAGATGATGGATTTGGTGGCTTGAAGTGTTGAATTTATAGTATAATTCTACTGGGGTTTTTTTTTTTTTTTTTTCTCTTGTAGGATTTCTTCTTTTTCAAGTCTTCCAATTCCTCCTCAATTAGGAGTAGTAATCTTGTAATCCCAGTCCAAATAAATCATTATGAAAATAATATTTTTCATAAATTATTATTTTCGAACCAACTTGATAAATCCGCTTGTAAAATTCTTCAATAAATAAAACCCGCATTTCGACATCTTTTCTTCTCCTCTTCTCTTTATTAATCCGTAACCTAAAAAATAGATAAAATAAACTAAATTAGACAAAATAATATATAAAACATAACGTAAATAATTATTAAAAACATGCATGAATTATGACTTAACATTCTCCTTCCCCCAAATTTCGTAATTTGCATAAGGCATAGAAATGGTCAATCTAAATTTGTAAATTGTTATGAAATCCTTTGTATCTCTCAATTATTACAAGAGTTGCATGCATCTTCAGAGATTTTCTTAACAATTTCTGGTTGCAATTTCATGGATGATGTGCTAATTGGACAAATGCTCTTTGCCTCTTTTTCATTGTCTTTCATGTTTTAAATAGACAAAGACTTTGAGCTGGAGAAATATGCGCATGCACATCTACTTTGGTTTCTTTCATTGTCTTTGTGGTTGTGCTTTGCCAACCAATGAATTTGCAATGGGAAAGAGGAAAAATATGGAAGCGTTTTTACTTTCTTTTTTTGTTTTTTTGGGGGGGGGGGGGTGAGCTGACCTGACCTGCCAAAAGCAACTTGAACTGAATGACCCAAATTCACCCCTGAATCGACACCCAAAATGACTAACCGCAATAGACTTGTAACCGAAAATGACCCAACCCAAGTCGAACATTTTTTACCAAAGTTATTTTTTCTTTAAAGGCAAGTTTGTTGGACCAAATATCAAT
Source organism: Carnegiea gigantea (assembly GCA_029747015.1). Classification (NCBI taxonomy): domain Eukaryota; kingdom Viridiplantae; phylum Streptophyta; class Magnoliopsida; order Caryophyllales; family Cactaceae; genus Carnegiea; species Carnegiea gigantea. The sequence continues at coordinate 455,292 of JAKOGI010000591.1, read as the reverse complement.
TGATCCAAAATCAAATGAATCGAAAATGAATCGAACATAACCTGACTTGAAACAAACCAAATAACCCATTTGTAATGTTGAGCGAGGAGGGAATGGGTGGAAGAGCTCTTCTCTTACCATATATATGCTTTAGCTGTTCATTAAAGGAGGTAGAAGGAGGAGGTGAGCAATGTCATTCAAGTTTACTCATGTCCTAGCTTGCTGCACTCCCATTTTTCTAGATATACTCAGATCCTAGACCTCAAATTTTGTGCACTCAATCTTCTAGAATCTTTGCAATGTATTCTTTACAAGTTTATAACAATTTTTGATGTAGAACGCTCTAAGAGCAATTCCTACACAGAAGATCTCACACCCAAACAAGACACACTCACAAATAATTTTCAATTCAATTTAATTCATTGAAGTATGACTTCATGATGCCTAGTGACGAGTTTAAATAGAAAAGAGACTCAAACATTAAGGAAACTAAGAGATAATGTAATCAAAGAGATATTGTTCCTAAATAAAATGATAAACCAAAAGATAATCCCTAGTTTTCTAATCTTTTATTTTCCCTAATACTGCATCATTCTCCGGCATCGGAAAAGAACTCGAGTCGGGTGAGTTATCTTGAAAATACCAGAAGTCCAGAGTCTACGCTCAGAACCCATCCTTGGAGATATAATGGCATCAAATAGTGGACGGCTTGGTCATGCATGAAGGAACAACAGTATCCTGCAAGAGAAGATGCCACTACTCATCATCCAACTCAGCCAATGCTTAGCTGGGCAAACGAGAGAACTTTGGAACCTGAGTACCTACAAAAGCACCAAAAGGAACACAAGGAGACCCAAAGGTACCCTGGTGCAGACTTAGATTCCCAAGCATTAAATGGAAGGGAAAAAAGGTCGGCATAGGAGTGAAGGGAATGACTATGGACAACCTTAAAATGATTCTTTTCTGTCAACTGAATGAAAGCATTGTTATAAGCAAATGTCTTAAACAAATCATGAATCTCATCTAGGGTTCCCGAAGGTCGAACACAGTGGGGAGAGCTAAGGAAGGAAATAAAGTATGAGGAAGGCTACCCAGCCAAGGGTGCAGACTGCAGAACGAACTTGTGAGGGTTTTCTAATCTCTCAAAGGCTTGGTTAGGACGAATAAGGGAAGTAGTTCGCTTGAATGGACTAAGCACAGTAAGAGGAGAATACAACCCGGAGAGGGTTTTGGACTTAGGGAGGGAAGCAACTCCTTAGGCTGACAAGGTGTAAGAGTGATATCCTTATTATGATGCCTACAGGTGTAGGTGTTGTCTCTACCATAATGTGAGACATTTAAGTCATAAAGCCAAGGTCGACCTAAAAGGATATGACCGACATCCACAGGAAGGACATCACATAAGATCTTATCCTTATAACTACTAATCTGGATATGAACCTTACACCTATGGGTAACTGTGAGGTTGGTCTTATTAACCCACTCTACTTTAAAAGGGTGAGGGTGACATTCTACTTTCATGTGACAACGTATCACACGGATTGTGCAACAACATTCATAGTGCTACCTCCATCGATGACCATTTTCATTAAAGTTTTCCCACACTTAACAATGGTATAAAAGATGGTGCTACGTCTCTACTCATCACTCACAGTAGGGTGGGATAGGAGGCACCTAACAATGCCAAGATGTGCATCTTAAAGAAGGCTATTTTCGACATTGATAAGGTCCTCCACGATTCCTTCAAGTTCAACAACTTCTTTCTCAAGCTCTAGAGGTTCCCTAGAGTTATGTTCTAAAGCAAGGGTACGATGGGGGCTTAGACGCATAACGACTTCCCCCGTAACAACTAAAACACTTAACATTGGATGTTGGGTTGCAGTAGGAACTTATAGAAGCACTAGTACGTATAGTTGGTCTAGAAGGAAATTAAGAATTAGGACCCTTGGAATCAGAATTACTCACAAAATACTCAACCAGAGGTAGGCTGGGAAGGGGTCTTAGATGAGAGCATGGAGGGTTGCGCTCGATATAGCCCATCAAGCTTTTCAACCTCTAAAGTGTTGTGGTAAGTCATCTAGAGTATGTGGAGGAGATAATGTTACTTCCCTCTTAAGGCCAGTTCGTAAGCCCTGAATAAATCGAGCTATATTAATGGAAGGATCCTCTATCAAACCACAACGTTGAATTAACTCCTCAAAACTGTTGATGTAGTAAGCTACACTAGAGGTGGATTGCCTAAGGTCTAACAGCTGGTTGACTAGGTGTGTTCTATAAAAAGAAGGGAGATACTTCTCTTTCAACCTTTCTTTCATAACTGCCAATGGTTGGTAGGAGGTTGATTCATGCACTCAAGGTGAGAGGTGTCAATCTTTCAAAACTTCCTAGCAGGCCCTACAAGTTTCATCTTAGCAAACCTATTCCGCTTGATATCAGATATCTCATATCAATAAAAGTAATCCTCCATAGCAACTATCCAGTTAGAAAAAGTGGTGACATATATCTTACCATCATATGTGGGTACATCGACTTGACCATTCAGTTAATGTCAGAATAACCTTCATGTGTGTTCCTACCACCTCTTCACCCCGAACCCATTATGAATGGCATCATATTTGTCTTGAAACCTCTTATAGTCCACATGTCTAGGCTCCCAATAGCTACTAAACCTTTTACCCTCTGTAGGATTGTCAAAACTACGTTTATCATTCCCTCCTACGATTAATTATGAAGATTAGAGTCGGTCATACATGGGAGACTTTTCAAAGGCTCGAGTGAGGTGGTCTACTTTAGACTCAAGTTGATTTAATCGTTCATCTTGATGGACAAGTCTTTTAGTAAAGGCATCAATTTGGGATTAGTAACGCTGCGTAGGTGATGAGGACATGCTGAACGCAAATGCAAATGCATAATGTAACTAATGAAATTAGCCAAAATTGCAATAATAATGGCAAGGATAAATAATCGCTACACATTCACAAAACATAGAAAATTTGATATGGATTATTGTCCAGACTCAACCTAATGCAAACAGTTCTTTTCTTTTTTAATTTATAAAAGGTGGGTAAGAATAGGAATCTAAGCAAATAACTTGAACAACCCTATGATCCAGATATTATTCTAATTTTCATAGTAGAAAATCGAAATTTTCAACAAAGTCGATTGAGGTCCGTTGCGTTTTAGTGGTCTGCGTTTATTGGTCCGAAGTCCAAACTTTTCCACTGCATCTACTAAACGGAGAGTGGTGGAAATAGGCTGGCAATCTTCGAAGTGGAGGTTACTTTGGTCCAGCCGGATATGCTCCACCAAGACAACCAGCAGCAGTAGCACTACAGGAATAAATAGTAGTAGTACCAAGAAGGACGTATTCAAACCAGAACAACAAATGGCGGCAGAAGCATTAACAGTCAGCAATCATTGATAGTAAGGTGAAGAGGAACCATCGGAAATGGTTTCCGGTATGAAGAAGGGTCGGCAGTGCTGGGCCAGCACAAGCAAGAGGGTTTTGGCACTCTTTGTTGAAGATGAAGCACAAAAGCCCTTCAATTGAGAGCAAAAGATCAGTTCGCAATCTGGCTTTTTGCGAAGAACCGGCCACTCAATCGAAGGACAAATTGGAGCCTTTTCTTGCAATTGCTAGAGGTTTTGCGACACAGTGGGGAGGATATAGGAGGGATGAAGTCAATTTTGGAAGATTTGGGTGGACGGAGGGCGAATTTGTGGTTTGAGGGTATCTGAAATTCGCGAATTAGGGTTAGGGTTTCACAATTAGTTGAACAATCAATCGAACCGGGTTTCGATGCAAGATTTGGGGTTTTTGGATGAAATGGAGTGGGTAATGGAGGCATTAAGTCAATTTTGGATGAATTTGATGGATCGAAGACGGATTTAGGGATTTAGGGTTCAAAAATTGGGAAAAATTGAGGAAAACCGGGGAATTTAGGGTTTCGGTGGCGACGACGTTGCGGTGGCCGGTGCGTTGTGGTGGTGGTGCGGCGGTTTGCCTGCGAGGCTTAAGGTTCTATGGGGTTTTTTTTCCCTCGAGGCAGACGTGAATTAAAGGAGACAGAAGAGATATTACAGTGGCTAATCGATGGAGCTCTGATACCAAATTGATGTAAGACACTCTGAGAGTAATTCCTACAAAAGGGTAACAGTCGATGTAGGATGCTCTAACAACAATTTCTACGGGAGAATTCTCACACAGAGAAATATGACTCGCTAGTTTAACTCAATTGTCATTTATAATCTACCTTCTCCAATCACATAAAGGAGTTTATATAACTAAGAGGCCAACCAGTATTAAGAAACCCAAAAAATGAGATATAAACTAAAAAAGGATAAAAATATGTAACATAATATTATCCTAATAGACTAGGAAACTAAATCTCCCTAAAACAATAGCAGATATTGCTACCTAAGATCTATGTTACTTGGACTCTTTTTTTATTTTGCCTCAAGTACTCGTATTAGAGACTCGACACCCGGACATGGGTATGGACACTAGACTCTTCATTTAGACATAAAATGCACAAAATTTTCTAAAAAGTTTCTAGTGCGACATGACACCGAACAGTCAACACTTCAACATGGTATAGCTGAGTCCGAGTAACATAAGATATGCTATAAAATAAAACACGAAAATAATAAAAAATATAAAAACTTTCCAAAAGATAGAATATTTCCTAGTAGTCCATATCTATGTTTTTTTTCCTTTATTATTCGTGAAGCACGGACACGGATACAACAGGACATGGGCACGCAGACGCGTGATTTTCAAAAAAAATAAGGAGATGACATGCTATCCGGCACGCTGGCTAATTACATACTTTTTTTTTTCTTTGTAAATGACTATATAAATCTTGAAATGCATAGTTTGCAAATATATTCTTTACTAAAACAATTGACAAAGTGATATAACATAATGAATTGACTATAATAATTTAATTTGATCAATACATTACTTCCAATTCCAACCATCCATCTATCATTCACCAATAGGCTTGTAAAAATATATTGATCTGATCCAAATATCCAAATGGTTCAAAAGATGAGCCAATACAAAATACAAAATATGCCTGTAGCAAAAAGACACCTTCATACTACTTGATTGAAAATTGAAATTGAGTAAAAAGGATCTAATTACTAGTGAAGCAAAATAACTATTTAAGATATGCATTTTCACTCAATTTCAATTGCATTTCCTTCTTCACCATTACCATCATCTCCACTATTAGCATCATCTTCTCCATCATCCAAGAAAACAACAATCTTAAACTCTGGTTCCTCAAGGGAGAGATGTGCTATTTCTAGCTCTCTAACATCTTTAAGGGAATCAAACTTGTCTCCATAAATATCCCACATCCTGTACTTCACCTTAACATATTTTGAAGTTCTCTTTGAAAGAAGACGGAAGTTACTATGAATGAAAACCAAGTTCTTTGCATGTTTTGGAATCATTTTATTCCTTCTTAAAGAATGGATAAAGCAATAGGTACTTCAATTCCTTTCACACCAAGACGATGACGAAGGTTGTTCAAGTAATTTTAAAGCTAAGTTTTGAGGTAGTGGTACACTTATTCCGTAAACAATCTACCAACTTTTAGGATCCATAATGTACCAATCATGAATAGAATCACTTTCCGAGAATGCTTGAGATTGGGTTAAAAAGTTAGCAAACTCAAGATTGGCGTTAGCACGTTCCTCTAGGCTAGGAAAATATTTCCTCATACACTTCATTCTTTCTTGAGAAACTTCCAAATCCTTACGTAGAGGAACCGATTCGGCCCTTTATCAAATCATTGATCACTATAATACCTTAAACAAGAGAAGGAAAAAACTAGATTGAGGTTCTCATATCATAAAAATACATGTCCATTTATTTCTTAACATAAACATTACATGGGATTGAGATGCAATAGAGAAAAGTGTTGGTCTTGGTCCAACGATCAATGAGAATCTTGTGGACCATATCATAGAAAGTAGAAGACTCTTCAAGCCTTTTCCTTTCTTGCTTGTAGATATCAAGCTTCACATTTTCAATCATAATGTCCCACTTATCATATACCAAGTGAAGACAATGTTTATCGGTGTCACAAACTCTAGGTATATCGTATATAGAAGCGATGAAAGAAAGGATATAATCAATTTTGTGCCACCACATATTATCTAATAACTTCTCTTTCCCCAACCTTGCCTTTCCTACATCATCTTTCCTATAACTAGCCCATTTCTCACTTATGACCAAAGTTTGAAGACCGCCCTTTATGAGCTTTGAACCTCTTCATCATAACAAGAATAGAAGCAAAACGAGTGGAGGCTACGGCAACCAACTTTAAGGGTACAAACTCATTAAACAGTGACAGCCTCATGGAATAATTTATAATAAAGTTGTTAATAAATCGGCAATCATCGACCATTTCTGTTATCCAAAAAAACTCTTCGAAAGTAATCACATTGTTCTCCACATTTTTTGCCATGCAAATATTTTGTAAGGCAAGATTGAAGGTGTGGACAACACATGAAGTCCAAAAATTTGAGGATACATTTGGTGTACCTATGCTCCAGCTCCCATACAATGTTTGGCATTATCGTTAATTACTTGGATAGCATTGTCCATGCTAACCTCTCAAATTACTTCCTTTAACAAGTTGAAAATGAAGTATTTATCTTTTGTCTCTCCGGAAGCATCGATGGCCTTCAGAAATCTAGGCCCACCTTCAGTAGCGGCTATGAAGTTTTTCAAGGGCTTCTTTGGGAGTTACTTCATCCATCCGTCATGATGTTTACACCTTTTTGTTTCCATGTGCCCTTGATAGGTTGTAACATCCTCTTCACATTATCTCTTTCTTTTGCGAGCAAAGTTGTCCTTAACTTATTGTAACCAGGAGGAAGATAGCCGGAAAGTGGATGACTTGCGGATAAGCATAGCAACTCACATAATGTGGATTTCTTGCTAGGTGGAATGGAGACCTCTGGAGTAAAACATCCTGGCAATATGAGTATCCAAGATCTCATGTGATTTTGTGTTATATGCCTTCTCAATAGGATTTGAACTTTCACATTCTCTTTTCTTTTCTGATAACCTTGGATCATGTCATGTAAAGTCACATGAGAATTCGAATGTGACATATTTGATGAGGGCACTATTTAATTTGAAATCCTGCTCTAAACCATTTTTGTGCGTCACTGGTAGTGGGTGGCACCACAGTAGCCGCTGGTAAGATGAAAGATTTTATAATGTTAGAGTAATGTTCACACAGTACAAAAAGTAATAAAGCACTCTGCACTACTATTGCTTCACACTTCACACTTCACACTTCACAGTTCATGCAGATTTCACATAGCCTAGTCTCTGTCTTTCATCTCACTTTCTCTCTAACCCCACTTCCAGCTGTTTTTGAAATTAATTTCAATTAAAATCCCAAAAGTTGAGGGTTGGAGAGAGAAACAGAGAGATGGCGAGCAAGAAGGCAGGAACAGAGTCGCATGCTCGTATACCCCAACCAAAACGTCACATATTCAAGCCCTGATTAACAATCTTAAGCCTAGAAAATTAAGTGGCCTGAACAGTAGGTTTAAAGATCGAAACCCTGTCAGAGCTGCCGGAACAGTAGCAATGGAGATCGAAACTCTAGAAGTAGTTTTGATGTTCTTTTTTTTCCCCCAATGAGCAAAGGTAAGTGTGATCTTTAGGCCTTTTTTCTTCTCTTGATGCTTGGGTTTCCTTCTTTCCCTCCAAAGCGAAGTGTACGAAGCAAGTTTTCCCATTTTTAAAAATTTTTTATCAAAAAACTGATAGAAATCACAAACTTTCTTGTTTGCATGTCCTATGTCGCGTCCTCAAATCCGATTTTTGTGTCCTAAGCGTATACAGAGCCTGTCCACGATTTTTTTACTTCGTTTTTAGGACATGTATTTTGCCGTCTCAGGCACGCATCCCCAGTGTGTCAGGGCATGTCCGTGTCGGACATGTTTCCGACGCCAGTGCGTCCACAAAAAAATGTGTTGGTGCTTCATAGTTTATTCTTGTCATGCATCATTCTCCCCCGGTTGGAAAAAACTTGACCTTGAGTTTTGAAACAGAAAAGAGCCAGGGATGAAGATGCTAGAAGTGATTTGATTTCCTTGCACTTGTGCTAAAACTCAAGCCTTTGTATCTTCCCCAACATTAAGAACCATGCCAACATTGGATGTAGAGTACTTTCCGTGATCACCTTTCCACGGATTGGAAATTCAACATGTATGATGATTGCTTGTGGTAATTAGTTGCCTCTTTGCTTGTGGTAAAATTCTTGAATGTCCAATGAATATTCATATGGCACATTTGAAGAGTTGTTTTCTACTATCTTTGGCACTTCATTCACTTGTGTTGGTGGTTGGATGCTCTCTTCATCGGTTGCCTCGTAAAAACATCCGTATTTCTATTTAGAATGAACATTCCCTCATTGTGCACTTCATTTACATGTAACTGGCAGTCTTCAACTTAAACATCTTGATTCATAGAATCAAGGAGACTGTTGTTAGCATCATTAAACCTGCTGATATCTGGAAGTTGATGACACTTTATTACTTGGATATCTACTTTCATATACTCATCTTCTAGAGTCTCATTTTTCTTGTCCTCAATAATCAATCCCTTATCATGACCATCATAATAGGTTGGATCTATCTTCTGCAAATAAGAAGCCGGTTGTTTCCTGGAAGGCCTTGCAGATGAAACCCTATAATCTTCAATGGGAAGTTGCCATAATATTAAGAGTTCTTGCAGGCTCATAATCCAGTTTATACCAAGGAATGTAATGCTTACAACCACAAATGAACTTACTTAAAAAGTAAAGATCTAACTTACAACAACCTTGAAGCTTGCAAAAGGCATTAACAACATCCCTGTATGAGTAGAAATTCACTCGACCATTAAAATCACCTATTGTCTGAAATTTGGTCATCCTTTCCACTTTTCCTTAAGGAGAGAATACCTGGTATAGAATATTAATTGTAATATAGGAATTTCTTTATCAATGATCACGAATAAAGCTCAGTGATGTTTTTCCCACCAACCCATTGTCACTATAAATAGATTTGAATAGCGATGAACATATTTCAAGAGCGGTGGACTGATTTGAAGAGTTAGAGACTTTGAAACCCACAACCAGCACCAACTTACGATTTCTTATTTTGAATTCTTTTTTCCCTCTAGGTTTTCTTGTGAGGCAAATTTGGGAGAAAAGATCTCAGATATGGAAGGAAAGAAAATGGAAGAAAGGAGAAAATATGGGAGCGTTTAGATTGAAGAAGCTCTGATACCAAATTTGATGTAGAATGCTCTGAGAGCAATTCCTACACGGAAGATCTCACACCCAAACAAGAGAACATTTACAAATAATTCGCAATTCAATTTAATTCATTCAAGTTTAACTCCCTAGTCCCTAATGCATAGTGTGGAGTTTAAATAGAAGAGACCTAAACATTGAGGAAATTAAGAGATAATGTAATCAAAGAGATGTTGTTCCTAAATAAAAGGAGAAGCGAAAAGATAATCCCTAGATTTCCAATCTTTTATTTTCCCTAATACTGCATCAATTTTTTTTGCAAAATCCTCGCAATTTTTTTTTGTTTAACTTGGGTTAATTTTTTACTCACTCATCATCATAGGTGGGAGGTTTATGCTTTACATTGCTATTTTTAGATCCACATTTTTCATCTGCTTATTGCTCCTTGAGTATTTTGTCCATCTTGTTGCTTGTTTGAGTGCTTTCACTGGAAGTCCATTTTCACTCAACTGATCTTGTTGTCTCATGTGTTTGAGATTGCAGTTTGGTTTTGCTTTGTTTGTGTTCTTGTTCTTGTCTAAAGAAGTGAATTGGCTGGTAGCTCATAATTCTTACTTCTTGGTGTTTTTGCTATTTGTGGTTTATTTTCTACTCTGGCTTTTTTTCTTCTGAAATTTATTGTGATTCTGTGGCCTTCCTTCACTGTTCCGGACTTCTTACCTTCTTTCACCTTGCATGTTCGAGAACCGTGATACATAAACATTGTGCTCTCACAGCTTGTTCTTATATAGTTTGTCAATCTTTTGGGCTTCCACTCTGTTATGGACTTTGGCCACGTGTAAATATTGATTTTCTGCATCATTTCTACCCTCTCATGTTTTATTTGCCTAGACTATGCTTACTTGGGTTTGGCTACAATTCTGTGGCATGGGCAGGTCTCAGGCTTGCTCTTTTTCTTAGAATTTGCATATGCTTTTGGTCTAAAATGAAGTGTCAAGCATGGGTACTAGTGCCGGATAATCAATGCGTGACCCAGAATGAGATGTTACATAACCTTTCTTTGTGAACATTTGTTGTCATTGAATTTAGCTGATTATGGATGCTGAACTGTTGACAGCCTTCATCAAAACGGACGCACACAGTTGGATCAAACGCTTGCATATAACACAGGAGAGCATGTCTCCAAATTATTGGTCCCATCATCAGCCCCTCTGTGCAAGGAGAAGGCTGTGTTCACCTAACACTTTCTAGACCATTTGTAGCAGAGCATCTTCTACCGAGATCAGCAGTGGTTTCTACTCTTCCCAAGCCATTCACCTAACACTTTCTAGACCATTTGTAGCAGAGCATCTTCTAGCGAGATCAACAGTGGTTTCTATTCTTCCCAAGCTATACGCTTCAGATTCCAGCGGTATAGTCTGTGTTTACACTTTTCCCTGTTATAGGGTGCTGCTGGAGTTTGGAGCATTTTTTTCCCGTGCTTGACAAACATTTCTATCGATTTCATAGTATTGCATTGGTTATCGTAATGAATTCTTCACTGAACAGGATGTATGGTTCTGTGTATCAATATATCCAAATTTATAACCTTCTAGTTTAAATAAATACAAAAATGTATATGGGAACAACTTCTCACACCGTCTTGAGCCACCAGTGGCTAATTCTCTGCCGAGTCGTCGCTGATCGAGCATCCATTGTTGAACATCCATTTTGCTCTTTTGCCTCCATAACTCTGTTTTAGTTGCATCTCTGCCTCTCAAGGAGCCTCCGGCTAGGGATTTGGTTTTAGATTTTCAATGCACTTGGTTACTAATTCCCTTATGCTATTATCAAGCCTACAACCCCCAATAGAGAGCCAAGTAAGGTGAAGCGGTTGATCGCTCATGGCGTGTCAAAATCGACCTCTTTTGGCTGATTTCTTTGAGACCCATATTAAAGAGGAATTCGATGAGGATGTAAGAAGAACAGTTATGGAGATGACTTCCCCTTGTGAGATGCTAATAAAGTCTCAAGAGTTGAAGGACGAAGGAAACACCTTATTCAAATTGAAGGCCTATCGGTGTGCCATTAACATATATGATAAGGCTCTCCAGTATATGTGTTGAGTAATTCCTGAAAACGATGAGGATGCCAACTTGATGAAGAGGCTTGGGATTTCGATTAACCTGAATGTAGTTGCTTTTTAGTTAAAGTTGAAAGAGTTTGAATTAGCTAAATAACAATGAGATGTTATGAAATTAGATCTGTTCAAATGTTGAAGCTCGATTTCGGAGAGCCTAGGCTACGTTAAGTATGGGGTTAAGAGAGGAAGCTAGGCAAGACCTTCTTGTAGCTATTCGGTTTGGGCCTAACAATGTAGAAGCAAAGAAGCTATTAGCTAGTGTAGAGGAATTGTGTAACAGTTCTCGCAAAACAGAACCTTTAACCAACGAAATCTATCCAGCAATTCCTGCCAAGTAGAAGACGAGGTTCCCTTTGATCCCTTGAGAGTAGGGGTTGTACCAAGCCATTCCCTTCCCTTAGGAAGTAGTATGAAACTAGACCTTTGCAATCCTATAAAGAGAGTTGGAAAGGCAGAGTCCCAGAGTAACAGGGCCAACCTTCCATGACAGAATCCGCACAGTTTGAACAAAGTTCATGTTGAGGCATTAGAGCTAGATGCCCATGACAGAATCACCACAGTTTGAACAAAGTTCATGTTAAGGCATTAGAGCTAGATGGGGATACGGACACGAAGGAATTAGTCCTTGAACTTGAGGACAAGATTAGTGGGTCTTTAAGCAAGAAGCCAAGCCCAAGCCCAAACAACATTGAGGCATCGGTAAAGGTGAATGCCAATGAGATGCGAACTTCGAATGCTGGGATTTGTATGCAGAAATCTGGCTACCCCTCTACCAAACTGCAACTCTCTTAAATAGCGACAATTCATGTATGGAATTTAATGTTGATGAAATTAAGAATTCAGAACAAGCGGGTATAAGTAATAGTGCTAGCATTCGATCTAGCATGGATTTGGATATGTGGAGCGCACAATCTACCTCCACATTGACAACAATGACAAGTGCGGTAGGTGGAATATATGAAAGGTCCACCACGTCTCCAATGCACTCTTCAACCGGTGTGTCTCAGAGTAATGGAATAACTTTCAAACCTTTGGAAAGACAGGCCAGAAGAAACCCATCGAGGTCTCTACGTATACCCCAAGCAACTTATAATATGATCGAGCAAGGAAACACGATCGAGGTTTATGACAAGCACTTCGATGACATACATGGTTGTTCGGGTCCATTGTATGGATCCACAAATTCAAAGGGATAGGCCACGCAAGAAGAGGTTCAGAGTGATCTTACCAATACTTTATTCCAATTCTTAGCCCAACGCCACCAGGGGAAAAGTGATCGAAGCCGAAGGAAGCACAAGAGGATGTGCCACAAACATGCCACAACACAAACAATTGAGGAAGCAATTACAATTGAACTGAGGTATGAGCCTAAACCATTTACTCCTAACCTTGTTACTTGCTGCAAGGACGGCTATAGGAATGGGAAGAACGGTGGATAAGCAATGATCGACAGTAGATTGATCAACATGATAGCACCAACATCATATGTGGTAAGCGGAAGTTGGAGATAGTATGCTTAGACAACATTAAGTTGCTCTTCAAGAAATGAGCTCTCTTACAATGGGATAGCAACGGGGGTTGTAGCATAACTTGTTGTAATATTACTACATGGACTAGGTCAAATGTAGGTAAAACTCTGTTTGTAGCTTAGTTGTTATGCTACTCTTGTGTTGTTCGCTATTACTTTTATTTTACTTATATTACCTATTGAAAAAAAATACAAAAATGTATATGTATTTTTTGAAAAGTTCTTTTAATTGATCCGGGCCAGTACTAGATAGGTATCGACAAATACCTGCTGGGGTGGACCGGTACAATTTGGTCTTGACCAGCATCTCTGGAACACTTGATAGTACATTTAAGATAAAATCATGCACTTATTGGCTTGTTTGGCTGGTGTGCTATGAGATTGATAAATACTTGTTTTCATGTATATGACTTGTGTCGGTAGATACTTCGAGTATAGTGTAGCTAATAATCCTGGTTAGCAACAGTGCAAAGGTTATGTGTATCTAGAGATGTATTTGAGCCAAGCCAACCAAGCATGAGATTGTCAGGCTCAAAGGTTTGTGTTGTGAGAGCCTAACCCTTTCAGGATTTGGCTTCACCGTTTGAGGCTCCGATGTACAGTGAGGAAAAGTTTCAAGCATATACAAAAAGATGGGCATATGTTGTTAAGTGGTGTAGTCCTTCAATAGTGTCAATGACTTGTTATTGACACGTGGATCAGCAATTAGATCATGGCCAACACATTGCAGGTTAGGAGTTCAAGACTTTAAGTTTACATGGTGCTGGGCCAAATAGGACTTTTCAATTACTCGTTATCTGCCTTTACGTGGTATGTGGGGAGATGAGAAGTTTAAAATTCACACGGGAAGGGAGAGGAGATAGATTATGGAAAGTTAGACTAGGACATGAAATCATTACTGCGCTGTCAACGGTAATTATCTCTTGATAATTTTCCTCCTAAATGATTTAAATAATTAAACCTTACCATTTATTTCTTGACACTAGTAGAAGCTCGTTGGGCTTGTTTGTTAGGATTTTGCTCGGCTTATTTTTATGCTAAACGAGCCGATGGCCTGATTTCAAGTATTCTCGAGCTTGACTTTGATAACTAAACGGGATGGACTTAGCTCAGCTTCAGTTGCGATGAGATAAGTGAGCTAGCTTCTAAATGCTCAAGAACCAGCTCAGCTCAACTATATCTCTAGGTGGACCTCATCACCTCATCTTATTTGATGGCATTGTCGATGGTGGCCTTGGAGCCCAAGTTATTAGTCCATAATATTTGTACTATCTTTCGTCATAATACAGTATCTGGTATCCCTCTCCCCTCTCATGCTTTTAGGGTTGGGCTCGTTTTCCACTTCTTCAATTGGTTTTTAACCTTCGTCTAAAACCTCCTTTTTAGAGGTTTTTGGCAAGTCTTTTCTAGACAGTCTCTCTTCTTGTTAGGAAAAGGTTGGGTCTAGTTATGTACAACTTCACCTCTCCATAGAGGGGTTTATAATAGGCTTGTCAATAGTTGTCGCAGTAATTCTATGACGGGATTAGCGTCAAAAATTTCTAAGTGAATGACATGGAAGTATAATGAAAAAGTGACAACTTCCACTGATCATGAATGCGTGCAAGGTCAGTCAATTGTGGCACAAAAATTCTTTAGTGAAAGAAAAGAACATGAATTTAGTATCTTCAGCTCAGAATAAGGAATGGTTTTGTAGGTTGTTAAGTCTTGCAGTCAAAACCTAAGAAACCTTTTTTTGAAGTTCTTTCTTTAACACTATCACGGAACTGACCCTTGATAAGATTTAGGAGGATTTGAGCCCTCATTCATGGTCTAGGGGTTGATTGACAAACCTCTACTTTGATATAATTTTAGCCCCTATTTGATCCTTTTCCCCACTAGTTTTATGTTGGATCTTGATGAGAAAGGGCCAAATTTATCTCTTTCGGTCCATATTATGCTTTATAAGTGGTTTTCCTTATTTTCAGGAGTTTTTACCAAGAAGATAAGGAAATCACTAGTTCTGATATAAAGGAAGGCCATAGGGACGAGTTTCGAGGAGGAAAAGAGGTTCAATGAAGTTTCGAGAGCCAGAAAAAGGAAGACTGAAGGGCCTAGGAGGGTGCGCGGTTGGCCGTGCAATATGGCACAGCCTTGCAAAAATCCTGCAGTGAAGATCCGGTTTCCTGAAGTTGAGCACGAGCAGCTGTGCTGTAGTGCATGAGCACCCATGCGTCGATGCACGACCATGTGTATTTTCAATTTTCGCGTTATTTAAGCAGATTTTGGACTTTATTTGAGGCATCTTTTTAGACTATGTTGGGGACTTCTCCTTCAGCTATTTTTAGGGTTTCTATTAGCCATTAAAATCCCATTAGGGGGAGAATAACTTAGGCCAGATTAGTGTATACCAGGTACGAGATTGTGGATTTTGCTATTCAAGACTAAGTTCCTCTTCTTTTTCTCTCTTTAATTTCATGCTTTTCAATTTGTTTGCTATTTTAATGGTTCATTATTATGATGGTGTTTTTATGTTTATTACTTGTAATTAATGTTGTGTTCTTTGGTTATAGTTAGCCATTAAGATCCATAGAGGCTAGGGTGGTCTGCTTTATCTATCGACTTGTCTTGATCCGCTTTCCTTCTTCCCTTTGTTAGCAGTTATGGTAGAAATCCTTTTTTATTAATCTTAAATGTGTGCTTTTGAAGCACGCTAGTCAAGCAAGGACAGTGGGGAGTGAGAAGGATACATACATGACGAAGGACTTTATTAGAAAAGGCCTTAGTTAGCGGTTAGTCATACAGGTGGGAACGCATTAACAGACGGCTGAACATGGGTGCGATCGTCATTCCCCACTAATAGAAGTCAGAGCGAAGGCTTGGTTAGGGTAATGGGCTTAAAGACAAATTAGGACCAACAAGTGAAGTCGTTAAATGTAGCGAGCGACAGGGCTGCAAGAAGTGAAAACTGGCTCGATTACCGGAGAGGGAAGATTAAGAAAGCTCTATGCTTACTTCTTAATTAAGGTACGACACGGCTCTACGATTGATCTTGTTTAAGTCTTAGCCTACCTTGTTTATGCCTTAACATACCTTGTTCATGCTTGATCTATAGTTCTCTCTCATGCCCAGTAAGTGTTTGATGAAATGCTTGCAAAAGTTTTCATCCGTGTTTTGGGGCAATTGACTTGCACTGAAAGGTTAAGTTGACTGTCTAGCGTGGGTAAAGTGGATAGCTAGCATTTGGACATGAAAATAGCCCGAATCCTAACTAGGTCCAGGGTTGCTAATCTTGTGGTTTAATTGGGCTAACATCATGAAAATAGGTTGTTAGAACAATTAAACTATCCTTTGAACCTTGAAAGAGGACTTGGGTGAGCTTTCATGGTGCAACCGATCATCTTTGAATGCTAGCATAACTTGAAAATGTGAGGCTTTGACTCGATTAATTAGTTAATTTTAGGTTTAATTATAATTGAACTCCTTTTTGTTTGGCTTAGTGGTTTAGTTTCTCTTCCTATCATCTTTTAAATTTGTCTAGATTGATATGCTTGAGTTAGCTTTGGTGCTTGGAGACACAACTCCCTGTGGATTACAACCCGTACTTGTCAATTGCTAGCTACAGCTACGCCTTGCACATGCAGAATTTTACACAACAAGTTTTGGCACCATTGCCTTAGAGTTGTCGATTTTCAATATTGAAGCTTACTTGAGCATTCGAAACTAGGCGTTTAATTGGAAAAAAATTTAAAAAAATTGAAAAACTAAGAATTTGACAAACAAGAATGGCTGTTTTCCATTTTCTCCAATTTGAGCATGAGCCTTTTTGGCAACACTTGTCTAGATTGAATGATTATCATGCTTAATATGTGCTTTTCATGTATGAAAAAATGGGAAATATGTGAAGTTATGCTTGAGAGTATAACTCATGAGATTCGAGCCATCTTGAAGTCCATGAGTGGTGGTCTTTGTGCTCTAAATGCTGATGCGATGTGGGATTGCTTTGAGTCTTTTGCTTGGCATCAATAGCAATCTGAAGATGCTAGTGAATCTTTTGTGTACCCTTCCGCCAATCCCTATGATTTGCATGCTCAATCTCCATGTATTGATCAATTTAGGGATTCTTATCGTCATCATCCGTGTTATGCTCATGTTGTATGCTCTAATTGCTAATCTTCTAATCACTGATGTGGTTCTTACCCTTATTATGTGATTTCTAATGAAACTTTTGTTATATTAAATAACATGATAAAGACAATGAATAAGCAAAATGCTAACTTTGAACATTATTTGCGAGAGAATCACCTATCACATGAGATCGACCTTAGCATAACTTCTTCTTGACCTGAGGTTAGTTTGTGTGACGATGACGAGTCTTCCTTTCCCTTAGATTTTGTTGTTGACACAGCTTTGACTTACTTAAAGAAAGTGAGTGACACTCCCTTGACTTCATTGTCACTTGTTGCTCCATCCTCACTTAGCACCCCTAGAGACACTGCTGAGGGTGTACCCTACCTATTTCTCCCCTATCTTTGGCTTAGTGCACGGGGCTCAAGGTGGTGAGCCTTTTAGGGAAGATCTTAGTCCTTATGATGAGGATGATTCACTTGCTTGGTCAGCAGAACTTGTATTGGTTGAGCAATATTTAGAGGAGATCCCTTTAGGGGAGTCTTGTGGTGATGAAGTAGTTGTTGGTGCCTTTCCTAGCCTCGATGGATCCCAATCTTGTTGAGGTCCTTGACTTTGCTCCCATCCTAACTCCCTTATTCCCTTCCATTCCCTCCATGTGCGTGTATTAGATGCATCCTTAGATGATTTTACCAGGTATATTCCCTCCATTGGCCCTTATTGTGCATACCTAGAAAAACATGCCTAGGAAAATATGGTGGACCCCTTTCTTTGATCATTCTTTTGATTTTTCCTAGCATCTGATAAGTTTAAGAGGGTGCTAATCATTTATGTTGCAATTTTATTAGTTTTCTCTTACTTACACTATTATATGATGCATGCACAAGCACATGATAAGCTCTTGAGAGCTTTGACTGCGTCTAAGTTGGAGACCCACGTCTTGATTGATACAAAGGAGTGACTGATGCTCCTCATGCCTCCCATAGCCCCATGTTGAGGAGATGATAGTTTAGGTGCTTCTAGCACCTAACCAGGTAAATTTGTTCCCTATTTTTGTTCCTTTATTTTTATTTTGCATAAATCCTTTTCCCTTTTTCAATTTGTCTCTTATTTTTGTGTATTTATTATTGTGGGGGGTTTTTTATTTACATATGTTTTGTTGGTGTTGTGGCTCCTTGGCTCCCAATAAGGATATTGTGAGATCTAGGTGCGGGGGAGGAGCAGCCATGCTTTAAACTTTTAAAAAAGAAAAAAAGAGAAAAACAAAATTTCAAAAAAATGTTTTTCAGTAGTTTTGGTGAGTTTTGAACTATCTTGATTGATTTTGATCCCTTGTACCTTGACTATTAGCTTGTATACAAGTATGTTATTCATGATAGATCTTTGTCCTGAGAGTGTCATTCTAGGCCTTAATTCTAACCCGATAGTTCATTCTAGTTGCACAATCCGGTCCTTATTTATACTTCATCATTATTTTAGGCTCTTAATCTTTCATGATTGACTCTCCCACTTGCTTATACACATAGTTACTTTTGTTTTCGCTTTCAAAAAAACATAAAAAAAGGAGTTAAAAATAGTATTAGAGTTGAAAACGATAAATATCCCTTTGAAGCATGCGCTACTGGGTGCCGCTCTTTGAGGCAATACTGCTACTAGAAAAGCTTACTTTCTAAGTTGGTAAGTTAATCATATATATAATTTGTGTCAATCAAGTGGGATTGAGTTAGATTATGGTAAACCTAACTCCTAGGATGACGATGCACTTGCACACCAAGCACTAGGATGATTTCAAAGTTTTGATGTACTATGGGGTGAAAAGTTGGTGCTTTGATGTCATCCATAGGGATTAAGAGTCTTGATGTATACATTTTGTTTATATGGAACCTAATATCTTTTTTTACAATGGTGATTTGGTTGGTTAAAATGTGTATAATTTTCTCCCTTGTATATATTTGTGTTTTGTTTCTAAACCCAGAAAGATTTTCTGTTTTGTTTCTATTTTTCTTTTTCTTCATCAAGTTTTTTTTTGGTATATCTTCTACGAACCCTCATAAGACCTCACTCATCCACTTAGAGGAACCAAGGGGTTTAAAAGGCTTGTTACATATGCTAAATGCAATTGTGATTCCTACGAAAGTGAGTTAGGTGCTTAGGATAGTTTTTCTTTACTTTACTCGAGAATGAGCGAAAGCTAGGTGTGGGGGAGTTGATAAAACTCTACTTTAACCTCATTTTAGCCTTATTTGATTCCTTTTCCCACTAGTTTTATGTTAGATCTTGATGAAAAAGGATCAAATTTGTCTCCTTCGGTCCATATCATGCTTTATAAGTGGTTTGCCTTATTTTCAGGGGTTTCTGCCGAGAAGATTAGGAAATCACTAGTTCTGATAGAAATGAATGTCATGGGGATGAGTTTGGAAGAGGCAAAAAGGTTCAATGATGTTTCGAGGGCAAAAAAGCAAGACTGAAAGGCCTAGGAGAGTGCATAGTTGGCCGTGGACTATGGCACAACCGTGCAAAAATCCTATAGTGAAGACCCGATTTCATGAAGCTGTGCACGCGCAAATGTGCTGCAGTGCACGGGCACCCGTGCGTTGACGCAGGACTGTGTGTCTTCCCAATTTTCACGTTATTTATGCATATTTCTGACTTTATTTGAGGCATCTTTTTAGACTATGTTGGGGACTTCTCCTTCAGTCGTTTTTAGGGTTTTTGTTAGCCACCAAAACCCTATTAGAGGGAGAATAACTTAGGCTAGATTAGTGTATGTCATGTACAGGTTGTGGATTTTGCTATTTAAGACTAAGTTCCTCTTCTCTTTCTCTCTTTAATTTCATGCTTTTCAATTTGTTTACTATTTGAATGGTTCATTGTTATGCTTGTGTTTTTATGTTTGTTATTTGTAATTAAAGTTGTGTTCTTTGGTTATGGTTAGCCATTGAAATGGATAATTGATCTTGTTTAACCCTCAACCTACCTTGTCTATGCCTTATCCTACCTTGTTTATGCACGGATTTAGAGTGTTCTCATGCCCACCAAGTGTTCGATGAAATGCTCAAAAGAGTTTTTTATCTGTATTTGGGGGCAATTGACTTGCACTGAAAGGTGAGATTGATTGTCTAGTGTAAGTAGAGAGGATAACCAGCATTTGAATATGAAAATAATTTGAATCCTAACTAGGTCCAGGGATGCTAATCTTGTAGTTTAAGTGTGCTAACTCCATGAAAATAGGTGGCTATAGCAATTAAACTGTCCTTTGACCCTTGAAAGAGGACTTGGGTAAGCTTTAATGGTGTAGCCGATCATCTCTTAATTCTAGCATAACTTGGGAAGGTAAGGGTTTGACTCAGTTAGTTAGTTAATCTTAGGTTTCATTGTAACCAAAGTCATTTTTGTTTGCCTTAGTAGTTTAATTCCTCTTTCTATCACCTTTTAAATTTGTCTGGATTAACATACTTGGCTAGTTTAATACTTGTCGGTTGCTAGCTACAATTACATTGTGCACTTACAGTAATATTTAGCTCAACAGTGATCTTAGTAGGAATTTAGCAACTTTTAGGTCAATTGATGATAGAACATTTTGGGTAATTGAGTTTGATGTAAGGTCTAGAGGACTTGTCTAGAGGACTTATTATGAGGTCTAGAGGACTTATTATGAATAGTTTCTTTTGTTAGAGAATATCCTGGCATGCTTTCGAGAAATATAATATGAGCTACTATTGGTGAATGTTGACTCCTTTAGTGACTAAATGGTTTTGATGAAACACAAATTTAATAATAGACTATGAAAATGAGTGGTAGGCAAATTAGAAATGACCATGGACAAAGTAGTTCTTTTACACTAGTAAATCAAGCCTACCCGAATATATGTTTATGGATAGAAATATCTGGGAATCATTTAATATCAAAGGATTTTTGATTAAAATTTTCTAGTGTTAACTAAGGAAATTATTATCATAAAATAGTTTCTTAAATGACCGAGCCTATTCAAAATTTGAATTTCAAAGTCTTAAGAATAAATTACCTAATTATATCTTGAAGATAATATTATATCCTCATGATCTTAAGATATCTTGCTATGATTTTTATTTTGAATAACAAAAATCATGAGTGCCCTCTTCATCTATATCATGCTTACCATGCTTGAAATATATGAATTGATCTTGTTAGAAAAATGAAATCATATGACATTGACTTAGCTGAAGAATAAAATTGTATGAGTTGATTTTGCTGGAGAAATAGGATCAAGTGGCAATCAAATGCTAAAGGCTTAAAATCATTAAGCTATTCTTGATATGAAATTAAAATGGAAGACAATATTAAAGATGTCAAAGGACGATGACATAATTTATTCTACCCATTAATCAAATCCGTTATTAGTTGTGAGAAAGTGTTCGTTATTAAGGGGTGAACTTAAGAGTTGTGAGGTCAACTCCTCGCAGCTTAAATCAAGAGGTTGATTTACGTGTTGGGATCTTAAGAATGGGAGAAACTCTGATATCTTGTTAAAGAGTTCATTTAACAAGAAAAATAGAGAATTGAATCCTAGAGTTGGATAACTCTAGGTAGGGACCTAAGCGTAATTGAGGCCCAACCTCGTTAAAATATTCTTGTGTATTGTCTCTATTTATTTATGTATTTGCTTTCAATTTCAATTTTACTTTTGCAATCACCCTATTCACCCCCTCTAAGGTGGTCTGAATCTTCAATTGGTACCAGAGTCAGTTTCACATTTCTTTTGACTTAATAGCTAAGCGGGTGAGGACAATGACTTTTTTAGGAGATGTTAATATTGAAGGTCGATCTGCTGTTAGACCCCTCTTGTTTAAAGGAACTAATTTTTCTTATTTGAAAAGTGCTATAAAAATATTATTGAATCTATGGACATGGAGTTGTAGGAGATTGTTAACAAATGGACCCTATTCCATTCCTACGATCAAAAATGACAAGGGAGAAGAAGTTGATAAACTACTAGCCCAATATACGAGTGCCATTCGGGATAAACTTACCCAGAATTCAAGAGCTAAACATGTTCTTTATTGTGGTTTAGATGCTAAAAAATATAATCAAATTTCTACGGTGATACAGCTAACAAATTTGGAACAAATCGATAGTTACTTATAAAGGGACAAGCCAAGTTTGAGAAACAAAAATGAACATGTACGCAAACTAGTATGAACTATTCAAAATGAAGTCACTTGACAAGACCTACTCCAGTAAAGAAATGGTGAGAAAGATTCTTTTGTGTCTTCCAAAGAACAAGTGGTGACAAAAGGTTACTGCAATCGAGGAAGCACAAGATCTCAAGAAGCTTGAACTAGATGATCTTCTAGGAAAGCTCCTAAAACATGAGATTCTTCTCAAAGAGGATGAAGGAGAAAGCTCCAAGAAAAGAGTAGCTCTAACAGCCACAAAGGAAGATTGCACTTTAGAAGATAAAGAACCCATGATAATGATGAAGATGCGTTCTCCTCGATTGTTCAAGGCTTAACAAAATGGGACTAAAGAAAAAGTTCAATCAAAGAGAATTCAAGCAAAGAGGATCTATATTAAAAAGAAATAAAAACCCTCAAAAGGTAAGTTTTCTAATAAAGATAGTACTAACTTTAGCTCTTGTTATAGATGTGGTATGCCAGGACACTTATTGAAGGATTACACACTGATTTAGAAGATGGGACAAAAATGGAGATTTAAAAAGAAAGACAATAAGAAAGCAATGATTGCTGCTTGGAGAGACAGCGAAACAAGTGACAGTGAAAGTGATGAACAACACACTGCCAACATTTATCTCATGTCTAAAGAAGCACAAGGTGATGAAAGATTTAAGTATGGAAGCACTAATAGGTAGACATCTCAGCGCTTTATGAATGCTCTAAAGAAGAGTTAATCGATGCCTTAGTTTCGCTAAACTAGAACAAAGATATTTATCCAAATATAAAGACCTTATGAAAAGCATTCAAGAATTAAACCAAAAGAATTTAGTTCTTCAAAAACTAAGCAAAGATCTCCAGGATAAAGATGAAATGTTAGAAAACAAAAATGTGGAAATGCAAACTAAGTGTGATTAAGAGCACAAAATAATCTTAAAATTCACACAAGGACAAGAAAACTTAGACAAACTACTTTGTACCCAAAAAGCATCTTCTAACAAAGAGGAAATTGGTTATAATCACTTTAACAAAAAGAAAACCTACAAAAATTTCTTTATTAAGTCTACTCCATGTAACAAGGATGTTAAAACTTGCAGTTATTGTTCTAAAATTGGTCACATTGCATATTCGTGCCCATTTAGAAAATCCTCCACAAAAATCGTTCAAATATGGGTTTAAAAGGGACAAGACCATGCAATATGATAGCTAGTGATTTTGAATCCAGATTTAACATTAAAAGTAGAAGAAATGTTTGATTTTTTTATTTTGCAAGTGTGCTTGAGATGTGGACAAGATTTATGGTACCTTGATAGCGAATGTTCAAGACACATAAGCAATAACGCCTCTTTATTCACCAAAATCAAAAAGAAAGGACATGGGAGTATTACTTTTGGGGACAAAAGCATAGGTAAAATAATTGGCATTGAAAAAATTGGTAAAGATTCCTCCAGCTCCGTTTATAACATCTATCTTGTTGATGGTTCAAAATTTAACCTTTTAAGTGTATCTTAACTTTGTGATAAGAGAAACCTTCTCACATTTGACTCGACATATTGCATGGTTAAAAACAAAAATTCAGGAAAAATCACTCTTTAAAATGTATATGCAATTGACATTGATAACATTTCCTCAATAATTTAAAAAGCTTTAAAGTTTCATATCATGAGGATAATTGGCTATCGTATCGTAGATTAGGACATGCAAGTATGCATACAATTAAAAAATTAGCTAAAATAAGTTATTACGAGGACTTTCAATGTGTAATTTTGAATATGATTATTTATGTAATGCTTGTGCTAAAGGAAAACAAGTATGTCGTACCTTTAAGTCAAAAAAATAGTGTTAGCATATCTAGACCATTAGAACTTCTTCATATGAACTTATGTGGGCCCATACCAGTACAAAGTTTAGGACATAACAAATCCATTCTTGTGATTTTTGATGATTATTCTCAATTCACATGGGTCTCTTTCTTAAAAGAAAAGACCGAAGCTTTTAAAAATTTTCAAAATTTTGCAAACAATTATAAGATTCACCAATTGTGTGCATAAGAAGTGATCATGATAGAGAATTTCATCAAAAAGAATGTCCTTAATATTGTAATAATCATGGAATTACTCACAATTTTCAGCACCACATATACCTCAACAAAACAGTGTAGTTGAAAGAAAAAATTGCACTTTATAGGATATGACACGCACTATGATTTGTGAAAGCAATGTCCCTCAAAGTTTTTGGGTTAAAATGGTAAACACTGCCAATCATGTCCTAAATCGATGTTTAATTCGACCAATTTTAAAAGGACCCCTTATGAATTATTTAAAAGCCACTGACCCAATATATCTTACTTTCGACCTTCTGGATGTAAGTGTTTCGTTCATTACAATGGCAAACATAACCTAGGAAAATTTGATGCTAGAAGTGACGAAGGAATTTTTTGTGGATAGCAAGGCATATGGAATTTATAATAACATATTAGAAATATAGAAGAAAGTACATGTAATTTTGTATGAATCTAATGATGGCAAGTTGAGTGATTCCATAGTACAGGATCTTAACTTAAACATAGTGATGACGGAAAAAGAAAAGCATTAGAATAAGTAGATCCTACCAATGAACACCCACAAGAACAACCACTTAACACAAATCAATGAGAAGACATCGCATCTCTAGAAGAAGAGGAACCCACCAATGAAGGCAATTCTCCATCCAATGCAACAGAAGATGAGGTAACTCAAGAACCCTAAAGACATTATAAATATAATTCATATAATCCTATGGACGACCTCTTCATAGATATATCTACAGGGGTAAGAACTTGTTCATCTGTGCATAATTCTTATGCCCTCTTTGCAGTTGTGCCTCTCATAGAACCAAAGAGTCACCTAGAAGCACTCAACGACTCGAATTGGATAGATACTATACAAGATGAACTAAATCAATTTGAAAGAAATCAAGTGTGAACACTTACAACTCGACCAAAAGACCACCTACTAGTAGAAACGAAATGGGTCTTTAGAAACAAATTAGATGATACCAAAAATGTCATAAGGAATAAGTCATGATTAGTGCCTAAGGGAAATAATCAAGAAGGCAGTATTGATTTTGGTGAAACTTTTGCCCTTGTTGCACGATTAGAGGCTATACGTATACAATTAGCATTTGCATCACACTGAACGTCAAACTTTATCAAATGGATGTAAAATGTGTCTTCCAAGATGGACATTTACAAGAAGAGGTCTATGTAGAACAATCTCCTAATTTTGAGAATCCAGATTTTCCGAATCATATATGTAAACTTCAAAAGACTCTTTATGGTATAAAACAAGCTTCTAGAGCTTTGCATGAACGGTTGAGCAAATTCTTCTTAGAAAGTGGATTTAAAAGATCAAGGCACATTGATAAAACTGTATTTACTAAAACACAAGGACATGATTTTATAATTATCCAAATTTGTATGGATGAAATACTTTTTGGAGATACAAACAACACCCTTTGTGAAGAATTCTTCAATCTTATTAGTAAAGAATTTAAAATGAGCATGATGAGAGAATTTAACTTTTGCTTAGGCCTTCAAATCAAACAACGTAAGGACAAGATTTTAATTAATCAAAGTGAATATCTTAATAAGCCCATAAAGAAATATAAAATGGTTCAAGTTAAACATGCTAGAACATCAATAGCTACAAATGAAAAATATCTCTACTTTATCCTACTACTAGCCGTCTTGGTATCATGTTTAGTGTATGTTTATGTGCTAGATTTCAAGCCTCTTCTATAGAGTCTCATCTCACATGTGTAAAGAGAATATTTAGTTATCTAGTAGGTACTAAAAATATAAGGTTATGGTGCCCTTAAGGGCGAGAGTTCTCTTTAGTGGGATATACTGATGCGCACTATGGAGGATATAAAGCAGATAGAAAATATACGTCGGGCACTTATCAGTTTCTTGGACCAAGCTTAGTTCCTTGGCATTCTAAACAATATAATTTTGTAGCACTTTCAACAGCGGAAGCCGAATACATTGCTGTTGGTACACGCTGTGCACAATTACTTTGGATTTTGCAAAAATTATGTGATTTCACTATAAGAAAAGAGGGTTTGGGCATCGAAAAATATGTACGAGCGCGACGATTATAATTTCGACGTATTTGATTTTCGCTATGACCATAAATTTCGGTCATCGTTCCATGTTTAAGATTAGGCCGCGATTTTTATATTTCCCCACGAACTATGAATAATGGGCCCCGCTTTCATGGATTGACACCCTTCCCTCTCTTTATGGGCCATGCTTTTATAGTTCCCCGCCCCAAAATGTCTAAACAAATGCCCCCCAAATTTTTAGTGAAATTTGTTTGAAATTTTAGATACGCGGAATACACATGGAACACCTCTTTTCAGCAAAATCGAAACCCCCCCTCAAATTAGGGTTGTGATTTTCAGTTCCAGAACCTTCTTCTTAGTTCATTCTCTCTCTTCTCTAGTATCTGCAGACTCTCAACTCAGCTCTTCGCACAGACATTGCTCCTGGACAAAGAAAGGTTCATCTCCTCCTCAGTACTTCACATGGTTACTCTTCATCTCTCTCTATTTCTTATTTTCTTGCTTGCGTTTAAATTAGGGTTTCGATTTCTTTCTGGCTTGCATTTAAATTTGATTTTGGATTTAGGTTTGCATAATTTAGAGAGGCTATGGACAGGAGACAATGTTTTGATGTTCAATAGTTCAATTCTGGTGAAATCCTTAACCCTAGTTTTTGATTTTGCTCCTTTTTTTGGGATTTTTGCTTATTTTATCACGAGCTATGGTTAATTTTTACTTCTTGTACTCTTATTCTGCATATCTCATAGTTCACAATTGTGCAATTAATTACTAAAAATGGTATGACAGATCTTTGTGAGTTGACAACCATATATGTTTGACAGATCTTTACACTAAAAAAATTTCTAACTTTTCGAGTTGATATTTGATTGTGTTTAATTAGGCATCAGGTGTCAAGCCAAGGAGATGGGTGCCGCTAGAGAGGAATGTGCTTTTGATTGGGGTATTCTCTCTCTCCCCCCATCCCTGTGTGTATTTGTGTGAATAACCTTATCAATTAGCACTGTTTTTGCAAATTCTAATCCGAGATGGCTTCGAGGGTAGATTTTGCTCCCTGTGACCTCAGAAATGTCTTAAGAGGAATAGTATATCTCTATGCTAGATATATAATTGTTGCGCAGTGGCTATCATTATGGTAATTTGGTGTTAAAATGTTTGATATGAGATGCTCAATATTTTCCACTAGCCAATACTTAACCCCCCTTGAAGTATGATATAATGGGTAAGTGATGCATGTGTCTTCTATATGTATTTTTGAACGTGTGATATGTTGATAACTGATTAGTGTTTCTTCCATTTGATATTTCTGAAAGTATGATAAAACGTAAGTGCTGCATGCACTTGTTTTCTATTTCTAAGTTTTGAAGGATCAAATTGTGGTAAGAAAGTAGATATTACATGCTGAATCTAAAAGTCTCAAGTTCAGCCAGTCAAGCATGCTTAATTAACAATTTGGATTGATAGGTGAAATTAAGAATTATGCGGGGTGATTATAGTTTCTTTTTGAGAAGTGGCTGCAAGGGTCTCTAATAATGGATAGAACAATGGTTTAATTTCAAGCATGATTACAGAATGATAGTTCAGATCCGAGTGAAATATCCCAGAGCTGAGCACTTATTAATATGTCCTTCCCTTGTTAAAATTAGGTTGTAGTTCTGTCTTTCCCACTTCATGCCCTGAAATACCAAATCAAGTAATTCCTTTTAGTAGCATTGAGCAATAAACTATGGGGTTTCCAGGCCTGAGTGACTGGTGGCACTGAATAGCCATATCTTCCTTTGTTTGCAGTGCTGGGCCTCACCTGAAAACTATTTTGTTACTGATTATTTGATTAATCTCTATTAGATAAAATCTCACTATGACGAAAGTAGGGTATGTTAAGTGTGTTGATCAACAAATGATGGTATCACGTGTCTGCCTTTGATCCTAAAAACTTTTCTAGATGTTCCTTTCCAATATTTCATCTGTGTAGTTAATTTTTTTTTTTCCGTAGGACAAACAACCTCAAATACTACTAAATGCTTATGGTTCTTAGACCGATATGCAAAGGTGTAGCAAAGGTTTTGCAAAGGTCTGATCTATCTACTAGGTTTCCTTTTCATGTGATCCTCTATAATCTATACTGAACAATGTTGAAATTTAAATAACTTACAAAGTGCTTATTCCTTTAGGGGTTTGGCTTTGTCCTTTGAACTTAAATATTATTCCAAGATGCACATTTATTCTATAACTACCCAAGGCCTTCATAGGAATAACTCAAGAGCATGACTGATTTTCTGCAATCAATTTCTGTGAAGGGCGATTTCTAATTTCAGGTTATGTTTTGCTAAGACAACTAGCATGTAGGAACTTGCTGCTCGAACTTTAGTTTGGTTGCTTCACTTATTATTTGTATATAATTCGTTGTATATTTAAAATGACTTCGAGTGATTATTCTATGCCTGAGTTGTCTAAATTTGAATTCTGATGATTTTGTTTCTAGACTGCAAATTTTAACTGGCGGAAGAAGGGCTCGTACATTTATGGTTTGGAACATGGCTTTTGCCGGTGATTAATTAGGTCAAAGTGTTGATTTAGTTGTATGCTTTGCTTGGGATGACTCTGGTTGAATCATAATTTAAATTGATTTAAGACATCTGCTTCGATTCTGTTTTGGTCTTAGCTGATATTGCTCATCTTTACTTGATGCATGAGAGACTTCCCTTGTATATTTTTTTGTTCACCACAAGAAAATTGATATTGGCCGCGAGTTTGTAGAATATGGGTGTCAAAATTTATTTTGTTGTTTTATTATGTTCCATGGCCCATGAGACCAAATCTATCACATTTAATGCAGATAAGGGCATCGAATATGTAGATATCACCTAGAAATAAGTAAATGCCAGTCCTTTGTTTATTGTTTATTTTTTTTTTTTGGGTTTATGTGTGTCTGGAAGCAGAAAATGAACAACCTCTAATACTACTAAATTTAATCATATGTTCTTAGATTGATATGCAAATTGGTTTACCCAAGATCTTATTAAACTGCTAGGTTTTCTTGCCATCTCTCTCTCTCTCTCTCTCTCTCTCTCTCTCTCTCCCCCCCCCTTTTCTCTCTCAATTTGAGCTAGGTTTTTGTTGTCTTGCTGTTATTATCCTTTTGGGTTGCTATATGCCAAGTCATGGTGCTGGGTTGTTGGATATTTGTGGCCGCTTGGTCAATGTTGGTGGTGTGCTATGATTTTAGGTCTCTGTTGATGGACTTGTAATTGTCATGGCAGGAGCTGTTTGAGTTAGAGCTGGGTTTTTGTGCTTTCTTTATCTTTTGGACTTTGAGAAGGGCAATTTAGAAGTTAAATACTGAATTTGTAGAGACCAATGCTTACTTTTCGTTCTCTCTCTTTCTTTGGGTATTACCATTTCTTTCTCTTGATATGCATCTCCGTTTCCTCTATGCAAGCCAACAGATTCATCTCTTGAAGCTAAAGGTCGACGCAGGACATTTCAAGTATGAAATATGTTTTATGCTGTTTAATTGACGGGTTTGGTTTCTTAGAAGAAGCATATTGCATTTGTAAAAGTCGGGATTTGTTTATGTAAGTACTATGATAAAAGGGTTTAGGCTGCCAATTTCATTCTTGCATGTCAAATTTGGTGTCAAGTATTGTGATTTAGGGTTGTTACACATCCATTTCATTAGGGTTTTCAATTTTCTTGTTGCATGTGGCAGGGTATTTGAGTTAAAGTTGGGTTTTTGTTAGAGCGAGTCAGTGTCTAGCATGGTTTTTGTAATTGTCAACCATGCAGCTAGTAGGTCCCTATTGATGGACTTCTAATTGTTTGAGTTTTTGGTTGTAATTATTATGAAATTTGATAAATATGCATGAAAGTGTAGTCGGGTATTTGGTATTTGAGATGGGTTTTTGTTGTATTGCTGTTATTATCCTATTAGGTTGCTATATGCCAAGTTATGTTGCTGGGTTGTTGGATATTTATGACTGCTTAGTCAGTGTTGGTGGTGTGCTATGATTTTAGATCCTTGTTAATGGACTTGTAATTGTCATGGCTAGAGCTGTTTGAGTTAGAGCTGGGTTTTTGCTGTTTGGCATGGTATTTGAGTTATAGTTGGGTTTTTGTTAGAGCTAGTTAGTGTCTAGTATGTTTTTGTAATTGTCAGCTATGCAGCTAGTAGTCCCTATTGATGGACTTCTAATTGTTTGAGTTTTTGGTTGTAATTATTATGAATTTGATAAATATGCACGAAAGTGTTACAGGGTATTTGGTATTTGAGCTGGGTTTTCGTTGTCTGGTTATTATTGTCCTATTGGATTGCTATATGCCAAGTCATGTTGCTAGGTTATTGGATATTTGTGGCTGCCTGGTTAGTGTTGGTGGTGTGCTATGATTTTGCTAAATTATTGTGCTAAGTGGAAGTATACTTGTATTATCCACTATGATTCTTTACCTATAAGATTTTGAATATGCATCAATGTGTAGATATTACTTGTCATGACTTGTTGAAGGTCTACATAAACCATATTTATTGAAAACCCTTTCATGCTTAGTGGTTTCTTTCTAGATTAGCCCTTGTATTTCGATGTTCCTCCATGAGCTGTTATTGTGAGATGTGATGCCATATGTATGCGTAATTAGATATGGCACTGCAAATGTTTACACGGTCCTTTTTATTTTGCTAAATTATTTCATCAGTAGTTGGAGTTGTCGCTATACTTGCCTTTTTCCTCCCTTTTTTTGGGTTGGGCTAGCCATGGTCATGCATTTTTTGCTAATTGTTTAATTAATGCCTTGATGTATCTGATATCATAGATGGATGGTCTAAAGTATTTATTATTACACTGAACTTCAGCACCAGTGTTTGCCTTATTTAAGCTAAGTGGTAAAGTCTTTAGGACTTGTTCCTGTGCCAAAAAACTTAGGCACCAACATGTGGTCTTGATGTATGTGAGACTCTGCCCAACTTTCAATGTATATGGGAAATTGTAGTCTGCTGCACTTTAAAGAAGAGACCAAAAGAAGAAATTGAGGGGCAAAAAAGAAAAAAAAAAGGAAAAGATGAGGGGGATGAAAAAGAAGGTTGGTTTGAAAACCATCGGGCAAGGGGGGAACAGAAGAATCAGTAGCATCAGCATATATTAGTTTCAATCAAAATGTGCTTAGTTGGTGGATTCTTACTCTACTCTTGTTCTTCTTCCTGGCATTCCTTGACCTTTATATTATGTTTGGTGTAGCTGTAGGCATATAGGTCAATTTAGATCCTCTTCAATATCCAAACCATTTTATGAGCATAGAACTTCTATTAGTTGCATTCACATCCCTTGCTTCGTATACCTGAGAAAAGGAACATGTTTACTTGTATGCTACTGTTCATTTTTTACTGTAAAGCTTTAGAGTGATATTAAGGGTGTTGTTGATGGGACTTGCTCCTCCGAGCCTGATCACTTCTGCTTTCTTTTTGCTGACTTGGTGAGAATTTAGAATCCTCTCTATCTTCACTTCATTTAGACATTGTTGATATTGCTCTTCGTTTTGACAAGCTCCCCTTAACGCTGACCCATTTTGTCATCCGAATGTAAAAATGTAAAGGTATTATTATTATGCTCTTTTCGAAGCTTCTTCAATGTTTACATATATACCTCTGAGTACTGTATTTATACAAAAAAAATTAGCAAGCATTGTTTGACTTTTTCCTTTTGCTCGTTCTGGATTGGTCAATGCTAGGTTTATTTATGGAGGAGAACCATGGACATCAATTTTTTGGGTATATAGAACAAGGCCATGAAGCAAGGAGTAGGTACATGTTCTTGTTAAAGAATGCAAGAGATCAATTGGGAGCCTTGGAGACAAGTGAAAAACCATTTTGCACATATCACATTGTAATACGTGCAGTTCCCATATTTCACTTGTCTAGCATATCTGCTTCTGATTTCCATTTCTGGATAGAAAACTATCATTACTTGTTCAATTCCATATTTTGGGTATTGCAAAAAGTATATACATGTATGAGTGTTTCCATGGTAATTAGTAGCAATCAAATTAAAGTACATGAATTTTGTTAATATTGATGCTTTATTTAATATGGTTGTATAGTTTAGATTATCACGTACTAAAATTGAACAACCCAAAAAATCACATATTGGGTTATTCAAAAAAATTCAATGCCCAACACTACGAAGCCAATGTTCCAGTAAGTATTAGGGCCACAAAAAAAGGCAACTAAGGCCCACTACACAGAGGGTCACAAAAAATTTCATGGTCCTCTGCAAAGACAGGGCCGCAAATGTGAAAACTAAGGCCCTAGAAAAGGATGGGCCACAAAAAAATACGAAACCCTACACATAGTAAAGGCCATAAAAACTGAAAAGTGAGGCCCCACACACAAATGCGCCACAAACATTCGCAGTCCTATGGAGTAGGTAGGCCACAAAATTCAAAAGCGAGGCTGTTGGGTGATAATTTTCGTATTTTACGTGCCCCTTTTTCCTAATTTTAGGTCGTATAATAATATAATTTTTAGAGTTTTTACTTGTTTTATTTACTTTTGTAGGTAATAAACTTCAAATCGAGCAAACGTCGCGAAAAGGAGCGAAGATGGGTAAAAAGAGCAAAAGCCGGCAAGAAGGGGTGACAGGGGGGCCAAGCCACCGTGCTAGAAAAGTAGCACGGTTGTGCCACCCTGGCACGGCCGTGCCTCCCCCCTGTTCGCATGTTCGCTTGATTTTTCTATTTAACCCTCATTCGATGTTTTTGTTCGGGGTCGCTCGGGGTCGCTCGGGTTCTCTCTGGCGATTTTTAGGCTAAGTTTTAGATTAGTTTATCAAATAAAACCTCAATAGGAGGATTGGATTAGGATTGAGGATTGTAATCTTGGATTCAACCTTTGGATTTCAAGTTCCTTCTATCAAGTCTGAGTTTTCCCCCCTTTTCTCTCTTTAGTTCATATGTGTTCTTGTTTATGTTTTGCTAGTTTAATTCTTGTATTTGTTTTGTTTAGTTTCAATGTTTAGTTTTCATTGTTAATTCATATTTATTTAGTTGTTTAGATTTGATTTATTTCATTCTCTTTCTTCTCTTGTTCAAGTTCATATTCTTGTTTGCTAGTTTAGGTTTCATGTGTTTGTGATGTTTAGTTGTTAGTTTGTATTGGATTGGATTGTGGCTAGCCCTTGATGGCTGATTAACCTTGTTTATCCCTATAATGTAGAGTTTTCTTCCACGCCCGCCAAGTGTTCGATGAAATGCTTGAAAGAGCTTTGATCCATGTTTTGGGGCAATTGACTTATGCTGAGAGGTAAGGTCGATTGTCGAGTGTGAGTAGAAAGAATAGTTGGGATTAGGATATGAAAATAGTCTCGTCGCTAGCTAGGTTAAGGGTAGTCAATCTTGTAGTTTAATTGAACTAATCCCATAAAAATAGGAGGTTAGAACAATTAAACTAGCTCATGACCCTTGAGAGAGGGCTTGGGTGGTTTTAATGATGCAATCGACCATCTCTGAATACTAGCGTAACTTAGGAAGGTGAGAGCTTGACTTGATCACTTGGTTTATCTTAGGTCTAATCATAGCCCTTTTGTTTTCGCTTTAATAGTTTAGTTCTATTTTCTATTCCCTTCGATTTTACCTACCTCGAGACGCCTTAATTAGTTTTGGTAGTTGGAAACATAACTCTCTACGGACGATAGCCCAAGTACTTTTTCCCTAATAAGTTTTTGGCGCTGTTGTCGGGGAATTGGCGTTTTTCAATATCGGGATTTATTTGAACATTCGACGCTAGGCCTTTTTTTTAAAAAAAAAATCCAAAAAAAATTTAAAAATCAACAATTTGAAAAAAATCGAAATGACTATTTTCTATTTACCTCAATTTGAGCATGAATCTTTTTGGTAATATTTATCTCGATTGAATGATTATCATGCTCAATATGTACTTTTTGAGTATGAAAAATGGGAAATATGCGATGTTGTGCTTGAGGGGATAACACATGAGACCCAAGCCATCCTTGAGTCTATGTGTTATGGTGGTTTGCATTTTTTAGCTGTTGATGACATGTGGGATTTGTTTGAGTCTCTAGCTTGGCATCAATGGCAATCTAATGATGCTAGGGACCTATATCATCACTAGTCTTCTTACCCTTATGTATTGTACTCTTTTTGCCAATCTTTTAACCATGATGTGCATTCATATCCCTATTATGATATCTTTGATGAGTGTCATGCTAGACTTAGTGCCATGATAGGAAAAAAGCACGAGCAACATACGTGCTTTGTTAGGGAGATGAGGGAGTGCAGCCTATTGTATGAGACTGACCCTAATCTAGCCTCCCCAAGACTAGAGGTTAGTCTCTATGAGGATTGCGATTCTTTTCTTCCCCTAGAGCCGAGTTTTGTTGATGATATACCTTACACTGACCTAGAGGAAGCTTCGGACCCTCTCTTGACCTCTTCATCACTTGTTGCTTCATCCTCTACTAGCACACCCATAGGCATTATCGTCAGTGGCTGGACCTTACATGCTTCTCCCCTCCCTTTACCTCAGCGCACGGGGTTAGAGATGGGTGAGCCGTATAGGGGTGATGTTACTGTTTTGGAACCTATCTTAGTTGAAAGAATCTATCTTAGTTAAGTCACATCTTGAGGAAGCTCCTTTCGAGGAGTTGTGTGATGATAGTTTGGTGGTTGGTGCCACACCTAGTATTGACCATATCGACCCAATTTGCACCGAACCACTTGACTCGACCCCCATTTCATCCCCCCTCCTTCCCAGCGCCCCTTCCTACTTGCATGCATTTCACAAGTCCCTAGGCGATATTAGAGGGTATAACCCCTCATTGGATTCTTATTGTGTATACCTAGAAAACTTGCCTAGGAAAGTCATATGGAACACTTCCTTTGATCATGCTTTTGACTTTTTTTATGGCATTTGATAAGTATAAGAGGGCACCGATTTTCTTTACTATGATCTTCTGTGTGTTTTCTTACTTACATCATTCTGAGATGCATGCGCAGACACATGACAAGCTCTTGCGAGCTTTGACTGCATCTGAGCTGATCATTCAAGTCTTGAGAGACAAGGAGTGGCTGATGCTCCTTAAGCTGTTGTGGCATAGTTTGGGTACAATCAGTATCCAACCTGGTATAATCGTTCTCATTCTTCCCCCCTTTCTTTTTTTTTTTATTTTTTCCCTTTTTATTTTTATTTAGTTGTTGATATTAGGATTGTACTTTTGTGGTGATCATTTTGAAGTAATACTTGGGAATTTGTTGAGCCAGTTGAGTGCTATGATCACCTTTGTGTGTTTTTGTCTCTTGGACGAGTGAGTTAGCTTATGTATATGTACGTTTTGTTTGATTTTGGTTTTTGTGTGTTTTATGGTTGGTGATGACTTTCGGCTCCCAATGAGGATATTGTGAGATTTAGGTGTGCGGGTGGGGTCATTTACCCTTTTATTCTTATTTTTTGTGCTAATTTTACATTTTTTCTTTTTCTTTGTATAGTTTTTCTTTTTGGCTTTTGGGGAGTCTTATACTATTTTAACTGACTTTGATGTCTTGTACCTTAGCTATTAACTTGTACATAAGTAAGTTGTTCATGATAGATCTTGGTCCTAAGTGTTTCACTCTTGGTCCCAATTCTAACCCCAACAATCTGTTATAACTATGTAATCCAGTCCTTGTGTACACCTCATCATTATTTTGGGATCTTAGTCTTCCGTGATTGACTCTCCTACCTGTTCTCGGCATAATTACTTTAATTTTTGTCTGCATTCAAAAAAACCAAAAAAAAAAAAAGAGGAAAAAAAGAAAAGGAAAAAATAAAATTTGGAATGACAAGTATCCCTTTGAGGCATGCACCAATGGGCGTTGCCCTTTGAGGCACGTGCTACTGGGTGTTACCCTTTGAGGCAATACTGCTACTGGGAAAGCTTGCTTTCCTTGTTAATAAGTTAATAATATAGCATGTGTTAGTTAGGCGGGAACGAGTTTGATTTTGGTAAGCTTAAGTTCTAGGATGATGATACACTTACACACCAAGCACTAGGATGGATTCCAGGTTTTGATGTACAGTGGGATGAAAAATTGGTGCTTTGATGTCATGTATGTGGATAGAGAGTCTTGATATGTATATTATGTTTATATACAGGCTAATATCTTTGCTATATTGGTGATTTGGTTGGTTATAATGTGTACAGTTTTTCCCCTTGTATAGATATTTACTCCTTGTTTGTATATCTATTTTGTTTGCTTTGTTTTCCTTTCTCCTTTTCCACTTATTTTTCTTTTTAAAATTTTGTGGGTATATCTTTTACAAACTCTCACGAGACCTCACTTGTCCACTTGGGGGAACCAAGGGGTTTGAAGGGCTTGTTGCGTATGCTAAATGCAACCGTGATTCCTACGACAATGAGTTAGGTTCTTAGATTAGTTTTTATTTTGTTTTTCTCGAGGACGAGCAAAAGATAGGCATGGGGGTATTTGTTAGGTCATAATTTGTTATATTTTACGTGCCCCTTTTACCTAATTTTAGCTCGTATAATAATATAATTTTTAGAGATTTACTTGTTTTATTTACTTTTGTAGGTAATAAACTTCAAATCGAACAAACGTCGCAAAAAGGAGCGACGACGGGCAAAAAGAGCAAAAGCCGACAAGAAGGGACGACAGGGGGGCCCAGCCACCGTGCCAGAAAAGTGGCACAGTGTGGCCGTGCCACCCTGGCACAGTAGGGGCGTGCCACGCAGCACGGTCGTGCCTCCCCCCTGTTCGCCCGTTCGCTCGATTTCTCTATTTAACCCTCCTTCGTCGTTTTTGTTCGAGGGTTCGCTCGGGGTCACTCGGGGTACTCTCTGGCAATTTTTAGGCTAGGTTTTAGGTTAGTTTATCAAATAAAACCTCAATAGGATGATTAGATTATGATTGAGGATTGTAATCTTAGATTCAACCTTTGGATTTGAAGTTCCTTCTATCAAGTCTAAGTTTTCTTACCTTTTCTCTCTTTAGTTCATATGTTGTTCTTGTTTACGTTTTGCTAGTTTAATTCTTGTATTTGTTTTGTTTAATTTCAATGTTTAGTTTTTATTGTGAGTTCATGTTTATTTAGTTGTTTAGATTTGATTTATTTCATTCTCTTTCTTCTCTTGTTCAAGTTCATGTTCTTGTTTGCTAGTTTAGGTTTTCCAGTGTTTGTGATGTTTAGTTGTTAGTTTGTGTTAGGTTGCATTGTGGCTAGCCCTTGATGGCTGATCAACCTTGCTTAGGCCCCAACCCTATCTTGTTTATGCCTAGAATTTAGAGTTTTCTTTCACGCCCGCCAAGTGCTCGATGAAAAGCTTGAAAGAGCTTTCATCCGTGTTTTGGGGCAATTGACTTATGGTAAGAGGGAAGGTCGATTGTCTAGTGTGAGTAGAAAGAATAGTTGGGATTGGGACATGAAAATAGTCTCGTCGCTAGCTAGGTCAATGATTGTCAATCTTGTAGTTTGATTGAACTAATCCCATGAAAATAGGAGGTTAGAACAATTAGACTAACTCACGATCCTTAGAAGAGGGCTTGGGTGGTTTTAATGATATAACCAACCATCTCTGAATACTAGTGTAACTTAGGAAGGTGAGAGCTTAACTTGATCACTTGGTTTATCTTAGGTCTAATCATAGCCCTTTTGTTTTCGCTTTAATAGTTTAGTTCTATTTTCTATCCCCTTCGATTTTGCTTAACTCGAGACGCTTTAATTAGTTCTGGTAGTTGGAAACACAATTCCCTGCAGCGAACACCCCAAGTACTCAATGATACACCTTTCACTTGGGGTTTATAAATATTAAAACTCTGTTTTTTTCCCTAACAGAGGCCATGTGAACCATAGGGCGACAAAGATTTTCATGGCCCATATCCTCCATATGCGCATTGAGCAATAAATTTCATCGCCCTATACCTGGGCCTTGACATTCAGGCTTTCGAACACACAATGAAAATTATTTCGTCGCTCTAACTAAAAGACATCGAAATTTGCACTTTGGGGGATGAAATTGCTCCTTACCTAACATCAATTTTCTTGTAGTGTTTAGTCAAAGAAGTACCAACAACATGTGACAATAAAGTTGTTATTAATATTGCAAAAAACCCAGTTCAACACTTTAGACACCAAAAATATTGAGGTACGTCATCATTTTATTCGAGATCCTGTGGAAAAAAGTCATTTTATCCTAGAATTTATACCTACATATTATCAATTAGCTAATATTTTTACAAAATCACACAGTAAAGATCGATTTAATTTTACTCTACATTAGCTTGTAATGCTAAACATTGATGCATAGATTAAGGGGGAGCCCTCTCTTATGACTAATTTAACTCTTGAAGTAAATTGCAGGGACAATTATTTCTACTTCTTACAAGGTAATTGAAATTCAATATTGTGGAAAGATGATCAAAATCACAATGGCTCATTAGTAAGGTATAGAATATCACCCTAGACTCAATTGGTATGGCTTGCAAATTTAATTTCAATGCCTTGACATGAATCTAGCACAAAACAAAATTGAGTGGCTTTGATTGAAGAAAATTAATTCATAATTTCTCTTCTTTCGAATATCAACAGGATCTAATTATTTTTACAAATAAATGTCACCATAATTTTCTTTGATTTATGAGATTTTACAAAATTGGGTAAAAATATTATTTGATCTAGAAACAATTCTGATATGATTTTTAGACTTTGCTTTGACCAAAAGTAGGCAATAGGGATCCCAAGCCTCTCTCTTAGTTTCCTTGTTCACCCCCATATTCTCTCTCCTTCATGGGCTCTCTATAGCAGAACACCCTCTTAGCTTCTTCACCTCGCACAAGCCAAAATCCCAAGGCCCAAATACTTCCCAAATTCCCAAAAAAAAAAAAAGTTGGCCCAAATCTTTCCAAAATCGCAAATTGAGGTAATTTCTTTTCTCAATTCGAACCATCACAATCCTAATTCCCTAGTATAAAGCCCTCCTTTAACCTCCCCTCTCTTCACCACCCTCCATTGTTGTCCACCTTCAAGCTCAAGTCTTCAACAATGGCACTTAAGGCTAGAGTCGTAAGACACCAAATCAAATCCCCAAATCGACTACCTCACTGTCTAAAGTTTGAAAAGCCACCAATCAGCCCGCCCCTCTATGACAGAGTGCCTAGATCTCTGTCAAGCAGGTCTACAAGACCACTACCCAACCGACCACCGGTGAGCATCAAGCCCTCTCTAATTTCGCGATTGAGACAAAGCCGCATGCGCTTTGGGCCACCTCATCGCAGTCCTCACCATACCTGAATCCCCGATCGACACCGGTGATGCCTCCTCCACCACGACCACACCAAATTTTGTCACTGCCTAGACGCCCAACACGACACCACCACTGCCCTTGGGCCCCTCTCTGTGGCCAACACCTCCCAATATTATGGTAATACCCTTAGCTTGGTTTCATTCTAGTCTTTGGGACAAATTTCTTTCAAGGTTCGTTAATCGTCCTGTTCATGCTTGTGAGAAAGTCGATGGTGAGTCACTCTTGGCTGAAAATTTGGGATTCATTGATTATATTTTGAGGAGTCATTGTGGCCCGTTACTAAATTTATGCGATAAGTACTACTCTCAACTTGTTCGAATATTTTATGGTAATCTCAAAAGTATTATGATGGGGCTAACATTTCCCTTGAATACCAAGCGAAATACACCAAATTCACTCTCACTGTGTCCATCCTAAAGCAACTCCTTGGGTTACCGACTGTTACCTAACCTAACTTGTCTCAACTAGAAGCTAGGAAGAGTCAAACAGGTGCTTAGCTGAATTTGCTTACCCTCGAAGACACGCCCAAAC
Organism: Carnegiea gigantea; assembly: GCA_029747015.1. Taxonomy (NCBI): domain Eukaryota; kingdom Viridiplantae; phylum Streptophyta; class Magnoliopsida; order Caryophyllales; family Cactaceae; genus Carnegiea; species Carnegiea gigantea. The sequence goes on along the minus strand of JAKOGI010000591.1, from coordinate 415,201 downwards.
CTCTTGGTTGTCCTATTTAATTCTGCAACAAGACCCTAGGATGCTCTATTATATCACTATTCGAACCTTTCTGCCCAAGCCAAACTCAACTGACAGTGTTAACAGCAAAGGCCTGGAGGTAAATCTATCTTCTTATGACTAGCAAGCCCATTAGCTACTCTCGATACATCCCAGGTTGTATGTTAAAAGTTAGTTTAGTTTTGTGTCCTGCACCACTATCTTACTCGAACCTGTTAACTTCAGTCTTTAAATACTTTTGGGTGTCGCTTGACCATGAGATCCGAGAGACTAAGTTTATCCTAGTCATCACCCCTACCTCCTTCAAACACATTTAATGGAGATTGGTGCCTAAATACGTCTCCAAAATAAGCTCCACCTCGTTCTCTTCTTGATCCCATTCTTGCTCTCGATGAACATATCTATGAGCTCTAAGAAACTATCAACAAGCTTGAGTATATTATGGTGCAGCATACTGATATGCTAGACATCATTGCCCCTAATCAAGTAATGCTTGACAATCACCTTACTCGTCTCCAAACCTCCCTATCTCACCAATTCACTCAAGCCCATCAAAACTTGGGTGATCTTATTCATCTTAGGAGTTTATCTCGTCAATGTGCTCTCAAGAGTGTTCCATTGTCGGCTGCTGAACAAGCTCAGAATGCTGCTTATGCTGCTCAGATCATCTCTACCGCAAGCAAGTCTTCCAAGCCTAAGCCCCGATTTTTCCTCTTTTAGTTTATTTCGCTTTTAATTTGCAAAAGTTATTTTTGAACAAATCCTATTAGTCTACTCAAAGATCTATTTTGCTTACTATTTCCCTCCTTTTTCGTGAAAGAAGAGGAGAAAATATGGCAATGGTATGAAGCTAAGTTAGTTGTTTATGTTATTGCAATCTGCTAATTAAGTTATGTAATGATATTACAACTTGTTAAGTTGCTATAATTTGCTCAGTTGTTATATTTGATATCCTTGACTTTATGACTTGATTGGTACGTTGGTAGAAGCAATATTATGACTGATTATGCTAGCAAACGTGGCATGCCTTAACATAACAAAGTTATTCAAGCCTAAATAGTTTATAAAGCTAATTTCGTCTTTCATCAAAAGGGGAAGATTGTTGACTCCCTTAGTGACTATATTGTTTTGGTGAAACAACTTTTATGGATCGAAAATATGTGGGTATCATTTAATATCAAAGGATTTGATTTGATTGAAATTTTGGAGTGTTAAGTAAAGAAATTATTATCATAAGATAGGTCCTTAATTTCCGAGCTTATTCAAAATATGCATTTTCAATTATTAAGAATCATAAAAGATTACTTGATTCTATCTTGAATATTATATCCTCATGATCTTATATCTATCTTGCTATGATTTTAATTTTGAATCACAAAAATCATTTTTTCCCTCTTTATCTATATCATGCTTACCATGCTTAAAATATATGAATTGATCTTGTTATAAAAATGAAATTGTATAAAATTAACTTGGCCAAAGAATAAAATTGTATGAATTAATTTTTTGATGGAGAAATAGGACCATGTGGCAATCAAATGCTACAGGCTTAAAATCATTGAGTTATTCTTGATATGAAATTAAAATGCAAGGCAATACTAACGATGCCAAAGGATGACATAATTTATTCTACCCATTAATCAAATCTGTTATTATTTTATTTGATTTGAAGCGTTTGAAATGCCAGGATGCAATATCTAAGTAATGAGAGTAGAAAAAAGATTCCTTGCGACATAGTGTCGATATTTGCCTTAGTTTGATTGAGAATCAAATCAGATTTGTAAACAAGATTTCAAGGGCCTAAAGTGAGTTCTCAGAATATTCAAATCAGAAACTTCCTTTCTTAGCTTGCTGAGGGAACGACTCCTTAGCCTATAAACAGAGACCACAAGAGCGAGTGAATGGTATTTAATCAATTGAAAAAGCACTAACTTTATACATTGAGCTATTACTTCTAATATGTTTTGAGATTAAACATTGAGCTATGAGAAAGTGTTCATTATTAAGGACTGAACTTAGGAGTTGTGAGGTCAACTCGCCGTAGCTTAAATCAAGAGGTTGATTTAAGTGTTGGGATCTCGAAAGTGGGGAAGTTCTAAGATCCTATTAAAGATTTCATCTTAATAAAAGAAGTAAAGAATTTAATCCTAGAGTTAGATAACTCTACGCAACGACCTAACTCTAATTGAGGCCCAACTTTGTTAAAATATTCTTGTGCATCGTCTCTATTTAATTTCTTTATTTGCTTTCAATTTCAATTTTACTTTTGCACTTACCCTATTTAGCCCCCTCTAAGGTGGTCTATATCGTTAACAATGGATATGCTCTCTGCTTGCAAGGGTAAGACTAAGACTACCATGCCTAGATCTCCCAGATCATATTCAGGTGGGACACATACTCTATGTTACTCGGACTCAACTATACCTATGTTAAAATGTCAAGTGTCCAACATGCGTGTTGTGTCACACTTGACAATTTTTGGGAAATTTTCTGCATTTTTGTCTAAAATGAACGGTTGAATGTCTATACCCATGCCTAAGCATCGAGTATCCGACACGGATACTTGAGACGAAATGAGGAGTCCAAGCAACATAACCTATACAAGTGTTGTTGCTAGCGAGCTATGCTACTTCTTTGCATTTATAAAGTTGAAGTATTACGCATTCTATAGTGCCCTCTAGCGTCAACAATTATACTATACATCTTCCTAGATGTTTGAGTTCTTTTATAATGCTTGAATAACTAATAGTCTTTGTTAAATGTGTTTGTAACCTAGATTAAAACTTGCATCCATGACATCTCTTCTTGAAGCATCTTTCACGATAGGTACTAACATTTTTGTCCATATTTGAAGAACTTATGGTAATTTTGCAAGAATCTTACATGGTAGTACTAGATCTCCTCTATTAAGAGAGCCCTTTAGATTGTGTTCCTTATATTATATACATTTGCGTTTTTACACAAAAAACTTCCTAAAGCTTCTCTAGCTTGTTAATCTCTTATTCCTACTCTCTGGCTACTTTTTTGACCCTTGAACAAATTTGAATATAATTGGTTGTCCATAGCCAAAAAAGCAAATTGATTATTATAACAAGTCAATGTTTTCAAGGGATTCCTGCTCCCTTCTTTATAATCCCACAAAGAACTAAGGTGCTATGCATTTTGTTAAGTCTTTACGCAAAGTCCATATGCTTGTAATGATGATGCTATATGCTTCCAGGTATATCGTTTAGAAGATGGCAAGTTTGGATGACAGAGTTACTTTCGCCTATAATTTTGAAATTCTACTATATAAAGCATTTACCTCAGACCTTTAGACTTATGTTCGCGCTATCTTTGAGTTACAACTGAATCCCCTGACTATTGTTGATGCATGCTTAGCTCTTAGTTTGGATCATCTATTTTGGAAAGGTCTTGTGTGATTCTGTAGTTGGGTGCCAGCATGACTAATTGCTGCCTTCCAATTTTACCATATCTTCATTCTTACGTGATAGCATTAACGGGGAAGAAAAGTGGCTTACTTTATAGGAAGAATATGTTCAAGTTTACGCCCTGTATTAATAAGGTAGACATTAGGCTTGCTTAATTTTTAGTACATATAGTTATTTAAGGTATTCACAATTACCTCCATAACCTATCTTCAAATAATTTTCTACCCTACCCCTCAATGATTGAGTGTAATAATATGGACTACTAATGTGGAAGTAAGCTACATGTCAATGTGATTAGGTGTGCATCTTCTACATCAGCATTAGGAAGGTCAAATAATATTACATTCGATTGTGAGGGGTGGAAATTTTTTAAAAGCCAAAGAGTTGAATAAGTTTCTTTTCAAGAAAGATGAAACAGGTAAATTTCAAGGCCTCTATATGATGTTCTCGAACATAAGCTGCAAGCAAGATTACTTAGAAATAACATAAGGTCCTATCCCAAGTTTTAAAAGTATTTTAAGAGGTACATTAGTGCTATTTCAGTTGGAGTTTTGTTTCACCTTTGTGACTTACATCAGACAATAGACACTTTGACATGGTTCAAAACAATTAACAGTAAATTACAAACATGTAAAATATTTGGAAAAGGCACAAGTCTAATGCCTAGATGTGTACTTGTGTTGAATATTTGTGGCTATATTCTCATAACATAGCAAGGTGCTGAGCTTCTTATCAAAAAACTGATGGTAGGAGTACTTGAAAATTTCATATGATGAAGGGAATTAGACATCTTAATTATGCCTAAAACTAGACCTTGACCCCATGCTACGCATAAACTTTTATTAGATTACAATCATTAAAAGTATTATGAAATGTTTGCGTTATAATATTCGCTTTTCTTTGGAAAAATAATCTCTTCGTTAATACGCATGTACTGATCTTAATCTTTACAATATTGAGTTTTTTTCTTCATTTATTTAATTTAAAAAAAGGAGATTGAGAGCCTCGTTAAACCAAAGTTTAACATTTAAATCAACTATAGCATTGTAATAGTCGTGGATTTTCGGTTTGAAGCTAACTAATTCGACTAATTATTTTATTAGCCATAGTTTTATTATATTGCTAAATTAGGCTAATATTTGTGTGTTAATTTAAGTGAACAATTTTATGAAATTTAGTTTCGAATTTTCTTGACTTGTTATGTGAATATGTGGAATGAGCAATTGGTCGAGAGTTTGGTCGAAAATCGCGGTTGAGCAAGATTAGCAAAAAGAATCGGGCAATTTGACACTAGGCATTAAATAGGCTTGGTTGATTAGGGCCAAAATCATTTTGGGTGTTATGTGGGCAAAAGAAAAGGGGAAGGGAAAAATAAAAGAAAAAGGGGCCTGTCGATTTGAAGAATTGCGAGGCACCTCACTAACTAAACCCCACGACACAAGCTTCTTCTCCTCAACACCCCCATTCTTCATCTTCCCTCCACGTCATCATTTTACCGCTAGACTCAGCTTGATGTAGAGAGAGAGAGAGAGAGAGAGAGAGAGAGAGAGAGGGAGATGTGAGGGCAAGGAAGCTAACTATAGCAGTACCGTGTAAAAGAGTGTGGGAATGGACCAGTGGGCAGCGGCGCTCGGGAAGCCGTAAGGGGAATTTGTGGAGACTTGAGATTCTACTTCAAATCAGCCTAATTAACCCAGGAATTGGGTCCCTTGCTTGGATTAAGGTGGGTGGTTTTCAATCCCTTCAAATTATAAGTAATTTCAAAGCTTTTTAGTACTTTGGTTTAGCCTATGAAAGAGATTGGGATATAGTATAGCCCAGAGGAAATTGATGTGATTTGTGGAGTTTGGTAGAAGGATGTGGCTTGAATGAGCTATTTGGGTTGATACCAATGTAATTTTGAGGTGAACCTTCTAGGCGTGAGAGCCCGGGACTTGAGTGAATTTGAATGTTTCTTGAGTGCTGCTGCGATGCATGTGGTTGATTTAATTGATTCATAATGTTGGTTTTCGATAGAATCATTAAGTTTGAGGTTAAGTTTGAGCTAAATTAAAGATGCTTGTTGCTGTTCATTTTTGGTTGTGTACGTCTTGCCTAAGAATTAAGCTGAGAATAGTGGAGTTGGCTGACCGCTTTAGCGAGTCAGTTCAATGGTGAACTGGTTCCATAAACCGAGCAGCGGCGTGCTTCAATGCAACTTAATCATTTTCGAACCTTAACAGAACTGAATTTAATTGAATCAAACTGAAATTGAAGTTAACCTGGATCGAAGTGAACATGAACTAAACCTAAATTACACTCGTTGTCTCGTTTCCACTTTCGATAAATGTTTGTCGTAATTGGTTGCGGAGTTAATCGAACCTAAACTTGAACCTGCATTACTAGATTGGCTTCCTTGAATGTTTGCGTAAGTGATTGTTGTACATAATGTATGAAATTGAGGGATTGTTCCTAGCTGGCATAATATGCGAAATTGAATTTATGATTTTTGGTTTGAAAGGTTGATGTTTTAAATGCGTCAGTTTCGAATGAGTAAAGTCCAAACTTGATGAAGACTTTAAGGGTCAAAACCTTCCATTTTTTCTTTTAAATGAATAGGCCTGATTTTAAAAACGTTGAATAACAATTGACTCTTAAAATGAAGTTTCAAGGACCTTCCCAATAAACATTTTAAATGTGAGTTACTTATATGTGAGATTGCAAGTGCTTGAAGACTTGTTTTACAACTCAAGTGCTATTAATTCCTCCTGCAATTAGGGACTCATATTGGTGAGAAGGTTTCAGTAAAACTTATTTACTTGAATTGTTCATACATTATGAAACCGAGTTGCACTTGAGATGTTTATTTGCTCTTCAAAATAAATAAGCCAAATTGTTTTAGAAAAGCGTGATTCCGTGGTCTTTGTGGAGGCAATGGTCGCTAGCTTCCTGTGATCATAGTGGCAGCCGTGAATCTGACTTTCGCAAACAAGACCCATTTTACATTTTTAAAATGAACTTTCTTGTTGGAAATGTTTTGGGGTAGGAGGATAATGTTGATTATATGAACACAGTTTAGGAAGCAGACCTGGTATGAGAGAACCCTAATTTCTAGGGAGCAGGCCCAGAAGTGGGAACCTTAGTAGACCCTTGGGAGGGTAAAATTCGACTGATTATAAGAGGCCCAGAGAATACCATGAGTTGTGAGTTATGAGACCTACTTGAAGATAGCACTAAGAAGTGAATCCGATACCTGAAAGTGATTTCATCACCTATTCTGAGTTGAAAACTTCTCGCTTATAAACTATGCTAGTTCAAAGATTTGGAAAAGTTCATGTATCCTATGAAAAGGCTCTTGTTGAATCCCAAATGACGTTTCAGGGAAGAAGTTGTTTTTATAAGTGCTTAATTTGGTTTAAGTAAAGCTTCTTATCTTTTCATGCGGCAAATTCCGTTTTCTCGTTCGAAGAACTCACGTTAATTAGTAACGCTAAATGAGTTCTTTTGATGTTAAGCGTTTAAGTGAAACTTAGATAGCCTATTATCCTCAATGTTTAGGTCATATCAAAAGTCAGCTTGCTAGGGGTTATTTACGCTTAATATGTTGATATTAAGTAAGAGGAATCTGTGGCTATCACTGCTAAGGTGCAAGATTTGTGGGATTGTCAAGGTCAAGGCCATGCAACATTGAACTAGAGATGGGAATGGGTGTCATATGAGTTCTAGGGTGTTATTAAAGTGTTATTGGACATGGATAGTCTTGTATGTTTAATATGTTGATATTAAATACCAATTTCTGTGTGAATACTACTTAAAAGTATTGCATGCAACTATTTTGTTTTTCGAGATGAGAATTATCTGCTGAGTATGTGGTAGCTCATCCTTTCTTTATTTTTCTTTTTCACTTAGGTTCTTGAAAAGACAGGTAGAAGCCCTCGGTTCCTGTTAATCATGTTAGAACTTCCCTTTTTACTTTGAAAAAGGAGTCACATATGCATGTATACCTAGTTTTATGAGTTTAATGATGTAATATGGTGTACTTATAAGTTCTTAAGCATATGTGAGTTAATTACTTTAGTTCATCTGTAACACCCCAAATGTACAAAATTCACTGTTTGTGTTCTTACCAACGAACATCATCAATTAGTAGTAATATCCCAAATCATCGGGGAGTTACCGCCATCCAAAAAGGACAAGGCTTGACTTTAAAAATAATTAAACATAACCAAGCTGAACATCGTTACCACCACACGGCATTTGTAAAAGCAAACCGTCAAATCACTATCAACAGTAACTAACGATCTCATAGTTTACATCAAAATATAGTAACTGTTAGCAGAATATATAGTTCTAACATCAAAATATCTCACAATATAGTGCTCAAACTATTTTAGCACTAAAACACCACTATTCCTTTTAGACATTCTCGCTCACTTATCTTCTCCAGTCAGCCTGCTAGCCGGAGGGCGATTCACTGAGCATTTCCCTAAAATAAAACCTGAAAACATTTCGAACTGTAAGCCAAAGCTCAGTACATGCATTTCTATATTGCTAAATGTTCTTCAAAAGACTGGTTGGACCCCAATTGCAATTCATTTTAATTTAAAACAAGAAATGAGATAAATATAAAACTACATTATCAATTATTATCTGATAGTGAATCCCTAATAACTGTTATGATCTGAAGATAGGTGTACACCTGCCAAGCCGTTTAGGGGACCTGGCCTGAAACCACGTAGGTAAGTGAAGGGCAATACCCTATACTGATAACTGATGGGGTCATTAATTATGTGATAAATTACTGATTAAACTGATTCATTGATGCACTTACCAAAATATTATAATTTTGATAAATACGTGCTGATTTCTAAAGATACAGATAATGAACGTACCTGGGGCTTTTAATGAAATGTCATTGAGTCAAATTATGCACAACATGGGAGGAACTGATGGTTTAGGCCCTTCTTTTGTTACCACATGTCCCAAGAATACCACTTCTTCTAACCAAAATTGACACTTCTTTAATTTGCCATAAAGTTGATGCTCCCTCAAGGTTTGTAACACCATCCTCAAATGATTAGCATGCTCCTCCCTATCTTTAGAATAGATAAGGATGTCATCTATGAACACCACTATAAACTTATCTAGATAGGACCTGATGACCCTGTTCATAAGATCCATGAAAGCTGCGAGGGCATTGGTGAGGCCAAATGACATCACCGTAAACTTATAGTGACCATACCTGGTCCTAAACACAGTCTTAGGGATGTCTTCAGGTTTAATCCTAAGTTCATGGTACCCTGACCTCAAATCAATCTTAGAGAAAACTCCTGCTTTTTGTAATTGATCAAACAAGTCATCTATTTGCGGCAAAGGGTATTTGTTTTTGATGGTGATCTTGTTCAACTCCCTATAGTCAACACATAACCTTAAGATTCTGTTCTTTTTCTTTATGAACAATACTGGGGCACCGCATGGTGATGCATTTGGTCTGATAAATCCCTTTTCTAACAGCTCATCTAACTGAATCTTCAGCTCCTTAAGCTCAGTTGGGGGCATCTGATATGGGATTTTAGAGATAGGTTGGACACCAGGGATTAATTCAATTTCGAAATCAATTTTTCTCTGTGGGGGTAATCCTGGTAACTCCTCAAGAAAAACATCTTTAAATTCACAAACTATTGAATATTTTTTGCTTTCTCTTCTTTTGTTTGGGTGTTAATAACATAACACCAATATCCAATACACCCCTGATATAACAACTTACTTGCTTTCATAGCAGAAATCAAGGGACAAGGTTTTTCCTCTCTCTGCCCATAGAAACATACTTCTCTCCCTTTTTCATCCTTTAAGATAACATTAAGATCTTCACAGTCAATCTTAGCTCCATAAATCTACAACCAATTCATTCCTAAAATGATATCAAAATCAGACAAATCAAATTGAATCAAATCCATAGGGAAGGTAGTTCCACCAATAGTAATCAGAACAAGCTTATAGGAGATGGGGCATTTAATCACAGAATGATTGGATAGCTTGATTCTATAATTGGTTTCCGTCCTCCTACCTTCCAGGTTCAAATGTATGGTAGATCGGATGGATATAAATGAATGCGTAGCACCCGATTCAAATAATATACAAAATGGCTTTGAATTTAAAAAGAGAGTCCCAGTGGCCATCGTATCGGAGGTGGCAGCTTCCTTCTTACTTATTACTTACGCTCATCCAACTGCTGCAGGCCTTGGTGATGAGGCCCTTTGGTGCGATGGGGCCAAGGCTTTTGTGCACCCTTATCTACAGTCTTTAACCTTCGTGGGCAGGCAACAATGAGGTGTTCAGGGCTTCCATCCTGCATACACTTGTTGGATCCTACTCGACATTCACGGTGGTGTGATTGGTTCTTCCACATTTCGCGCAGGGCTTCGTCGAGCCTATCAGACGACTCTTGGGAGGAGCGGGAGAAGGTTTCTTCTGGTTCACACTCTCACTCAGAGTTCCTCGCTCAAACCTTTTTCTCTTTTGGTTGATCGGGTTCAAGGTGCTTAATTCTGCCACTTACTCCACTTCACTGGCACGCTCATATAACTCTTGGTAAGTCAAGATTAGTTGCCTAACTATCTGATTTTGAATATAGAAGGTCAAATCCTCTTCAAACCTACTCGTCTTCAACCTTTCAAATGACACAAATTCAGGGACAAACCTAGATAGTTCTGTGAACTTACTGGCATACTGTATCACAGTTATGTTGCCACTCATCTTCAGTTCCGTAAACTCTTTCTCCTTTTTCCTTTGGACCACAACTGGGTAAAATTTTACCCTCAACTCACCTAGGAATTTACTCCAGGTCAATTCAGGCCCTACGGGCTTATCCTTAAGAGTGTTCTACCAAATATCAGCTTTTCTTCTGGCATCCCAATGTTTACTTTCTTCTCTTCTGGCATCTTAACCACTGTAAAGATTTTCTCCATTCCCCTTACCCATTCCTCCAATACTATTGGATCATAATTTCCATCATACACTTTAGGGTTGCACCGTGCTACCCTATCTGCTGATTTATTATCTTTAGAAGGGGTTTTAGTTGGTACTTAGGAAATCCACTTCATCAGTTCAGCTACTAAGGCCGGCTAGTAGTTCAGACTCCTAATGTTGTTAGCGAACTCAAGGAGAATTGGTGGCATTTAGGCAAAATTTAGTGGCATATGATGTGAGGCTTGTTCACCCGATCCCTGGCCATGATTTGACTTATCCTCTATATGAATCTCCACATTGTTTGGCACTGACTAAGAAATTCTGGTCATACATTAAACGAAATAGTTCAATTACTGGAATGCCCAAACATATAAGATAAGCATACCCAACAAATACATTTAATATCGCTCAAATATTATTTAAAACAGAATCTAAAGCTTTATATATCATTTCATAACTACTTGTTTAAATACATAGCTACTTGTTTATATACATGATCAACAAAACATATGACATCTTACTGACTAAGCAAAATAAGCTCTGACTCCTACCCAACCCCAAACACTAACTAGCCCTCAGTCACTAGATTCATCACATGTCCAAAAAGAGAAACGGACCATGTCATAACGGTGAAAAGGATTTGACTAACTATATAGAATGTCATATGCTACACAAAATGATACTATCCAATCCGACCATACTATATACACGCAGGGCTCAAAATGTGACCTACTCAAATCTACACATGAAATAACCTAACGATCCATAGATGGGTCATAATCTGGGTCGAACTCTTCATCTGGCTCCTTGCCTGAGTTGAAGTTGCTGTCCAATAACCCTAACTCTACCTCGTCAACCTCTTGACCAACCTGCTGCTCTTCCATTGCTTCATCGACCTCCTGACCCATCTGCTGCTCCTCTAATATCTCATCAATCTCTTGATCCTTCTCTGGATCATCCTTGTCCTCAAAACCCTTCATAGGCTCGTCATCAGAACTAAGCACCACGATCGTCGGTGTATTAGGGAGATCCACCATCACATGAGCCTCCCTAGGACTGTCAGCATCTGTGGAGTAACCGGTATGGGCAGCAATGGTGGTCCCTATGCTAGGGAAGGTGGTGCAGGCGGGGGATGTGCCTGGTGTAAAGGAAAGACGTGCCGAAGAGTCTCCATAGTAATCCCTCTCTATACGAACTGCTCATGCAACATCAACTCTGTGGTGATAGTCGCCCAAGCCCCCTGGACCTGAAACCTTAGTCCATCCTAACCTAGGTTCCCCCTCATCATGAATCATGACAACGGAGTCTAAACTCTACCTACGGATCAACCATAGGTAAGGACCATAACAATCTACGTGCACGGACCGTGATGTTATGAAACTCGAAGAAAGGGTCCTGCGTATGAGCTAGCATGCTACCATGCAATAATGAAATGTGGGCCATCATAGATGTACCATGCATCATATTAACAGTATAAGGATCCATCTAGCAAGGAAAATACAAATGAGAGGCATGCAGAAGATAAACAATATGTATTTCTAGTATTACAAGTCTCTAATAGTATACGATATTCCTTACTAATAACCCTTCTCATCCTCCTGTATCTAAGCTCCATACTCCGTATCCCATCAGGAAAATCAAAACTTGGCTCTGATAGCAAATCTGTAACACCCCAAATGTAAAAAAATTCACTGTTTGCGTTCTCATCAATTAACATCATCAATTAGTAGTGATATCCTAAATGATCGGGGTGTTACCGCCTTCCGAAAAGAACAAGGCTTGATTTAAAAATAATTAAACATAACCAAGCTGAACATCGTTACCACCACACAGCATTTGTAAATGTAAACCATCAACCAACATCAACAGTAACTAACGATCTCATAGTTAACATCAAAATATAGTAACTTTTAGTAGAGTATATAGTTCTAACATCAAAATATCTCACAACACAGTGCTCAAAACATTTCAGAACTAAAACACCACTATTCCTTTTAGACATTCCTGCTCACATATCTTCTTCAATCAGCCAGCCAGCCAGATGGCGATTCATTGAGCATTTTCCTAAAACAAAACATGAAAACATTTCGAACTGAAAGCTTAGTACATGCATTTCTATATTGTTAAATGTTCTTCTAAAAACTAATTGGGCCCGCATTACAATTCATTTCAATTTAAAATAGGGAATGAGATAAATATAAAACTGCATTATCGATATTATCTGATAGTGAACCCCTAGTAACTGTTATGATCTGAAGACAGGTGTACACCTGTCAAACCGATCGAGGGACCTGGGCTGAAGCCATGTGGGAAATTAAAGGGCAATGTCCTATACTAATAACGGATAGAGTCACTAATTATGTGATCGATCACTGATTAAACTGATTCATTGAGGTACTTACCAAAACATTATAACCAAAACATTATCATTTTCATAAATACATACTAATTTCTAAAGATACAGACAATGAACGTACCTGAGGCTTTTAATGAAATGTCACTGAGTTAGATTATGCATAAAAGGGGAGGAAATGATAATTTAGGCCCTGATTCTGTACAAAAATATCATTATAGGAACATATAGTTAGCAAATATATTTATTTTCATAGCTAATACTTTAGTAAAAGAAAAGTAGTGGCGTAATAGCGGCTAAAGTATATGATTCATAACCTAATCTCCCGATCTCCATTTGAGACCTAATTCTCAACATAGAAAGCTTAAGAAGTCTCGAAACACTTTCCTTTAGAAACAAAACATAATTCTCACGGTAGGGTTCCTAAAATAGGGCTAGAACATAAGTGTGCCAGTTTTGGTCTAACTTATGTAGTTCTAGTAAAACGGCCATAACATTTTTCACAAACTTTGCATTAAGGCGATTCAAAAGCCATTTGAAAGCTAACTCACTGATATATCTACCCAGCAGAAATCATAATTTTTGGTTGGGCCGTTCATTGGCAGTTTATTAGCAAAGCATGTCCTGTCTTCTATCATTTTCTAGCCCTCACTGCCCACTACTTTCTCCTCTCTTTTCAAACAAATCCTCATCTAAAATCACTCCTTGAAATCATGCGACAAAGTTTTAGTCCTTCCCATCACCATACAAAACCACCGCACTTAATTTCAGATCATGATTATATACATCAAAGATTCATTTCTCAGTCAAATATACACAAATAACATACTTGCTATTAAAGGAAGGTTAAACCTTGCACAATCATTAAAATCCTAACTTTTGGCCCACTTGGGTTCACCTTTAACTAAATTAAAACCATACAAAACTACAACAACTCCATCACAATCATTCATAATGCTAAAGATCACTAAATCAAACCTCAACCTTTACTTACTATCCACTTATCCAACAATTAAAACATCCAAAATAACTTTTATTTCTATGATCAACCACCAAAATAATAAAAACAAGAATCAAAACCAAGATACAAGCAAAATTAATAATAACAAGGTTATGGTTTACTCACTTTTCTTGAAGGAAAATAGGTGAAAGTGAAGTTTGATACTTAAGGCGAGTGTGGAGATGACTGGTGATTGCCTTGGTGGCTAGAGGGTGGTTGTTGGGTGCCAGGAACAGTACAAATCAGTAGTTGAGAGGGCTAAGCAACCGTGTAGAGAGAGAGAGAGAAGAGAGAGAAAATATGGTTTTGAATTTGGGTTGTATTTTTTTGACTAATCTAACAAACTTGGCTGAGTTTTTATCTTCAAAAATGACTTTTATCTAAGTATGGTTAGGCTTAATCATGGTAGTTAGCTAGGTTAACTTGACAAGCTTGTTAGGCTTCCAATTGGGCCAAAATGAGTTGGATTCGAAAATAAAATGCTCCGTAACAATAATGTTTTTGTGTAATTCAAAATTAAATTTTTGTGATGCTACGGAAAACAAATAAAATCACTTAGACTATAATTATTAGGGCCTACTATCAATTCTTCCAAAATTTTCGTTAATAAATAAATAAAACCCGAATTGCCAAGTGAGGGCCCAAATGAAATTATTTTTTTCCCACCGAGATGATTAAAAGCGATAAATAAATATGAGAAATTCGTTAACATAAGGTAATTAAATAAATAAATATAATTTAGGGTTAGGCTATTACATCCTTCCCCCCTTAAAAAGTTTCATCCTCAAAACTTATGAACTTTATCATGTCATGCAAAATTACCTCAAATAAATGTGGGTACTTGGCTTTTATTTCCTCTTCAATCTCCCAAGTGGCTTCTTGGAAAGTATGGTTTGTTCAAAGCACCTTGACTAGCGGTATCTGCTTGTTGCGCAACTGCTTAATCCTACAATCTAGTATTTGAGCTGGATGCTCCTAATATACTAGATCTTCAGTGATTTTAATAGACTCAAATACAAGGATGTGGTCCGGATCTGGAATATACTTCCTGAGTTGAGAGATGCGCAACAAGTTATGCACGTGTTCTAGTTCTATCAGCAGATCCAGCCGATATGATATAGGATTTAACTTTTCAATGATTTCATAATGTCCAATATATCTCGAACTCAGTTTGCCTCGTAATCCGAACCTCTTGATACCTCTGGTTGGCGAAACTTTTAGAAAAACTTTATCGCCTACTTAAAACTCTAGAGGCCTCATTCTCTTGTCTGCATAACTCTTTTGCCGACCATGGGCAATCTTAATATGCTCCCAAATTTTTTTTATTGTTTCAATGGTTTCCTGGATTATTTTGGGACCTATGATCCATACCTTGTCCAAATCACTCTAGCACAGTCGGGTTCTACATATTCTCCTATATAAAGCCTCAAACGGGGAAATTTTGATAGTGGACTGGTAGCTATTGTTATAACAGAACTCCATCAGTGGTAAATCATCTTCCCACTTCCCTTGGAACTCTAATACATATGTTTTTAACATGTCCTCTAGAATTTGATTCACTCTTTCAGTTTGCCTATCTGTCTTAGAGTGATAAGAGCTACTACAGTTCAATGTGGTCCCAAAGGTTTTCTGAAGTGCTTGCCAAAAACGATCTTGGAATCTTTGGTCGCTATTTGATACTATGTCTAAGGGGATCTCGTGCAGGCGAACTATCTCCTTAACATACAGTTGGGCTAGTTTTTCAACTCTCCAAGCATATCTCATTAGTAGAAAATGGGCCGATTTGGTAAGTCGATCAACTATGAACCAGATAGCATTCTTCTTCAAGGCAGAAGGGGTAAACCCATAATGAAGTCCATTGAGATTGAATCCCACTTTCAAATGGGAATTTCTAGGGGTTGCAGTTCACCCACGGGATGCTGATGCTCTGCTTTAACCTTCTGGCAAGTTAGATACTTGTATTCATATTCTGCAACCTCCTTCTTCATATTATTCCACTGGAAGTATTGTCTTAAGTCTCTGTACATCTTGGTGCCTCCTGGATGCACCGAGTGGCAAGTATTGTGAGCCTCCTCTAGGATTTGTTTCCTCAATTCCTCATTTTTGGGTATGCATAGGTGATTTTGGAATCACAGGGTCTCATTCTCATATACTACAAACCCAAGAGACTTCCCTTTCTCTAGATTTTCCTTCATTCTTTGGAGTTCAGGATCACTTTCCTGATTCACCCAAATTTTCTCTACTATAGAAGGCTATAAGGTGAGTGCTGATAACTGAACATTTGCTTGCCCATGGGATACTAGTTGAATTTTCAAGTCCTCAAATTCTCCCAAGAGACTCAACTGAGTAATCATCATAGTGCTTGGATTATGTTGCGACTTCCTACTCAGGGCATCTACTACAACATTTGCTTTTCCTGGATAATATTGAATCTGCAAATCATAGTCTTTAAGCAACTCAAACCAATGTCATTGTCTCAAATTGAGCTCCTTCTGGGTAAAGATATACTTCAAACTTTGATGGTCAGTATAGATCTTGCATGGTACCCCATATAAGTAATGTCTCCAGATTTTCAATACGAAGACCACGGCTGCTAACTCCAAGTTATGGGTAGGGCAATTTTTCTCATAAGGCTTGAGTTGTCAAGAGGCATAAGCTACTACTTTGTCTTCCTGCATCAGCACACACCCTAAACTGTTCTTCAAAGCATCACTATAAATGGTATACTCTTTACTCTCTACGGGTAGTGTTAGGATTGGGACGGTAGTTAATCGCTGTCTTAACTCCTGAAAGGCTCTTTCACACTTCTCTGTCCACTTAAATTAATTCCTTTTCTTTAGTAGATTGGTCATGGGTGAAGTCAGTTTCAAAAAGTCCTTAACAAACCTTCGATAATAGCCCGCTAAACCCATAAAACTTCTAATCTCAGTGAATGAGTAGGCCTTGACCATTTCGTGATTGCCTTCACCTTCTAGGGATCAACTTTGATTCCTTCATTTGTAACCACATGTCCCAAGAACACCACTTCCTCCAACCAAAATTCACACTTTTTCACTCTCCCATAAAGTTGATGCTCCCTTAAGGTTTGTAACACCATCATCAAATGATTAGTGTGTTCCTCCCTATCTTCAGAATAGATAAGGATGTCATCTATGAACACCACTATAAAATTATCCAGATAGGGTCTGATGACCCAGTTTATAAGATCCATGGAAGCTGCAGGGGCATTGGTGAGGACAAACGGCATCACTATAAACTCATAATGACCATACCTGGCCCTAAATGCAGTCTTGGGGGATGTCTTCAGGTTTAATTCTAAGTTGATGGTATCCTGACCTCAAATCAATCTTAGAGAAAACTCCTGCTCTTTGCAATTGATCAAACAAGTCATCTATTCACAGCAAAGGATCTCTGTTTTTGATGGTGATGTTGCTCAACTCACTATAGTCAATACATAGCCTTAAGGTTCCATCCTTTTCTTTATGAACAACACTGGGGCACCCCATAGTGATACACTTGGTCTGATAAATCCCTTTTGTAATAGCTCATCTAACTGAATCTTCAACTCCTTCAACTCAGTTGGGGTCATACTATATGGGGTTTTGGAGATAAATTAGGCACTAGGGATTAATTTAATTCCGAAATCAATTTCCCTCTGTGGGGCTAATCCTGGTAACTCCTCAAGAAAAACATCTTTAAATTCACAAACTACCGAATTTTTTTGCTTTCTCTTCTTTTGTTGGGTGTCAATAGCATAACACAAATATCCAATACACCCCTGACATAACAGCTTACTTGCTTTCATAGCAGAAATCAAAGGACAAGGTTTTTCCTCTCTCTGCCTATAAAAACAAACTTCTTTCCTTTTTCATCCTTTAAAATAACGTTAACATCTTCACAGTCAATCTTAGCTCCATAAATCTATAATCAATTCATTCCCAAAATGATATCAAAATCAGACAAATCAAATTGAATCAAATCCACAGAGAAGGTGGTTCCACCAATGGTAATAGGAAAAAGCTTATAGGAGATGGGGCACTCAATCACAAAATCATTAGATAGCTTGATCCTATAATTAGTTTCCATCCTCCTGCTCTCCATATTCAATTGCATGGTAGATCGGGTGGATATAAAAGATTGAGTAGCACCCGAATCAAATAATACATAAAATGGCTTGAATTTAAAAAGAGAGTTCCAATAAATATTGTACTGGAGGTGGCAGCTTCCGTTTTACTGATTACATGCACTCGTCCTACTGCTGTAGGCCTTGGTGGTAAGGCACTTTGGTAAGATGGGGCCAAGGGTTTTGCTACACCCTTATCTACAGCCTTCAACCTTCGTGGGCTGGCAGCAATGAGGTGTTTAGGGCTTCTACACCACATACACTAGTTGGTTCTTACTCGACATTCAAGGGTGGTGTGACTGGTTCTTCCGCTCTTCCCACAGGGCTCTGTCGAGCCTTCATGATAGCTCTTGCGAGGAGCAAGAGAAGGTTTCTTTTGGTTCATACTCTCACTCGGAGTTCCTCGCTCAAACTCTTTTCTCTTTTGGGTGATCGGGTTCAAGACCCTTAATTCTACCTTCACTCGCTCCATTTCACTGGCATGCTCATATAACTCTTGGTAAGTCAAGATTGATTGCCTAGCTAATTGATTTCAAATATAGAAGGTCAAACCCTCATCAAACCTCCTCATCTTCAACCTTTCAGATGACACAAATTCAGAGACAAACCTAGATAATTATGTAAACATACTGGTATACTACATCACAGTCATATTACCACTCATCTTCAGTTCCGTAAACTCTTTCTCCTTTTGTCTTTGAACCACAACTAGAGAAAATTTTGCCCTCAACTCACCTAGGAATTTACTCCATGTCAATTCAGGCCCTATGAGCTTATACTTAACAGTGTTCCACTAAATATCAGCTTCCCCAGTCAAATAATACATCCCAATGTTTACTTGCTTCTCTTCTGGCACCTCTACCACTATAAAAATTTTCTCCACTCCCCTTACCTATTCCTCCAACACCATTGGATAAGAATTTCTATCATACGCTTTAGGGTTGCATCATGCTACCCTATCTGCTAGTTTATCATCTTTAGGAGGGGTTTAAGTAGGCACTTGGGTAATCTGCTTCATCAGTTCAGCTACTAAGGCCGGCCAATAGTTCGGATTCCTAATGTTGTTAGTGAACTCAGGGGGAATTGGTGGCTTTTGGGCAAAATTTGGTGGCACATTATGTGAGGCTTATTCACCCGATCCCTGGCCATGATTCGAGTTATCCTCTATATGAATCTCTGCATTGTTTTGCACCGATTTAGACATTCTAAGATTTCATTAAACGAAACAATTCACTGAAATACCCAAACATATAAGATAAGCACCCAACAAATACGTTTAATATGGCTCAAATATTATTTAAAACAGGATCCAAAGCTTTATTATATCATTTTATAACTGCTTGTTTACATACACAGCTGCTTGTTTATGTACATGATTAGCAAAACATATGACATCTAGCTGACTAAGCAAAATCAGCTCTGACTCCTGCCCAACCCTAAACACTAACTAACCCCCAGTCACTAGATCCCTCACATGTCCAAAAAGAGAAACGAACCATGTCATCACGATCGGAAGGATTTGACTAACTATATACAATGTCATATGCTACAAAAAATGCAACTATCCAATCCGATCATACTACATACATGCGGGGCTCAAAATGTGACCTACTCAAATCCACACCTGAAACAACCTAACGATCCCTAAACGGATCGTAATTTGGGTCAAACTCATCATCCGGCTCCTCGCCTGAGTCGAAGCTACTGTCCAGTACCCCCTAACTCTGCCTCGTCAACCTCTCTCCCACTGCCTTATTGACCCCCTGATCCATCTGCGGCTCTTCTACTATCTCATCAATCTCCTGATCCTCCTCTGGATCGTCCTCGTCCTCAAAACCCTCCAACGGCTCGTTATCAGAACTAAGCACCATGATCTCCGGTGTATCGAGGAGATCCACCCCCATATGAGCCTCCCCAAGACGATCAGACATCTGTGGAATACCCGGTATAGGCAGCGATGGTGGTCCCTATGCTGGGGCGGGTGGTGCAGGCGGGGGATGTACCTGGTGTAAAGGAAGGACGTGCTAAAGCGTCTCCATGGTAATCCCCCACTGCTCGAATTCCTCACGCAATATCAACTCCGTGGTGATAGTTGTCCAAGCCCCCTGGACCTAAAACCTTAGTCCGTCCCAACCTAGGTTCCCCCTCATCATGAAATGATGATAATGGAGTCTGAACTCTACCCACAGATCAACCATGGGTAAGGACCATAACAATATGTGTGCACGGACCGTGATGCTGTAAAACTCGAAGAAAGGGTCCTGCATATGAGCTATCATGCCACCATGCAATAAGGAAATGTGGGCCGTTACAGACATACCATGCATTATATTAACAGCATAAGGATCCATCTAGTAAAGAAAACACAAATGAGGGGCCTGCAGAAGATAAACAACATGTATTTCTAATATCACAAGCCTCTAATAGTACACGATATTCCTCACTAATAACCCTTCTCAGCCTCCTATATCTAAGCTCCATATTCCGTATCCTAGTGGGAAAATCAAAACCTGGCTCCAATACCAAATCTGTAACACCCCAAATGTTACAAGCATTACCTCTTCACTTATTATATATCAAGACCACAACATCATTCACACTCCCCATAAACACAACATTAAATACTTTCGTATATCACAACATTCAACCGTAAATTAGAATTTTTTTAAAAAAATAGATACTAAAGTATTAATTTTTGGGACATGTGTAACCGCCAAAGCATGTGCACTCACTTATATATATATATATATGTATATGTGTGTGCGCGCGTGCATATACATATATGTGCGTGTGTGTGTGTGTATATATATATATATATATGTATGTATGTATGTATGTATATGTACGCATGTGTGTGTGTGTGTGTATATAAATATATGCATATATATATATATGTATATGTAGATCCATGAATATATATATATATATATATATATATAATATATGTGTGTGTGTGTGTATATATATATATATATATATTATAATATATGTTCTATATATAATATATAATAGATATTAAATAATACTATATATATATATATATATATATGTATATATTTATACATACGTGCATTCATACATGTATATATGTGTGTGTGTGTGTATCTACGTACATATACATATTAATACATATTCTATAATCATATATATAATATATATATAATATAATAAGAGATATATGTAGTGGTTGGTGTGTAATATATATATATGTATATATAATTCTATATATATATATATATATATTATAATATATATATATATATATATATATATATATATATATGAATCTCCACACTTTGCTTCTTCTTCAACCATAAAGAGTGGGGGAGAAGGGGGGAAGGGTCGAACATGTCCTGGTCCCATTGTCAACCACGACCAACTGCCCAGTAAATTGAAGGCTCCAAGTGAAGGGTTTTGCTTTATATGTGCGATGCTTTGATCAATCTGCCCAGTATATTAAAAGCTCGAACTGTAGGCTCCAAGTGCGAATTCCTCCTATACGTTGCGGCCTTCCCTTCTTCCTCCTAGGTCAGTACATGGGCTAGCCTCTTACGGTTTAATTTGCATTGTGTAATTACGAATTAGGGTTAGGGTATTCGAATTTTTGGAATGATGGTCAGCTGCTAAGGTTCCATTCACAAAGTAGGTTGTGTTTTAGTCAGTTGAGATATTTGAGGGGTTCTGAAGTTTCGTTGTTTGAATTTCATCTCAGGGTTAGTGAGTTCCTCTAGACAGTTGCAAGCTTGAAATCTTGAAATCTGTACGTCCCCCTTTTCACTTGCTTTTCTGAAACTTAATTTGCAAGATGTAGTCTTCCACCAAGTATTAGATAGCTGCTGTTGTTGCCTTTTGAAATGCATTGGTTGTTTCTATGTGCAGCTCGAATGACTCTGGTCCCTGATTGTAATATGAGGAGGTCTGATATGAAAAATATGACTTCCAGATAGCAAATAAAGTCTATTTTATGGTGTGTTAGATGCCTAAAGGAGGCATATAGATGAGTTGGAAAGATGAACACATGCATTGCCTTACGTGTGTAGCTTTTGCCTGAACAACTTGATAAATAAATAATGCTGAGAAAGTTTGCCATAGTCTAATTAATGCTGCCTGAATGCCTTATGTAGCAGCTATAGTATCACCTTTATGTCAAGATGTTGCGACTTGGTATGTTCTTGAGAGGGAGCACGAGGGTCAAATTATATGGTATCAATTTTTGTGAAGTGATAGTTCCTACATAGACTGTAGTTCATATCTAACATTTAGAAGACATATTAGATTCTTGTGCAAGATATATAAACTGCTTTTCGAGATTATTGATAGGAGCAGCCTTTTGAGTTTCAAGTTTGACCCTAAAACTATGAAGATATATTCTCATTAGTACAATAAGATTTAGTAGGGATAAGGTATATGAACCCTGCTTCTTAATGCAAATAAGAATTTGATCAAATCATCAAAATCTCTTATGTTCGAGCTTCTGGGTTGGATCAAGTAGGGGTTGGTATCTTTCAATTTTTGCACTTGATAAGACATTGTACTTATGTAGCTTTCACTTGAATGAGAGGCTGAAAACATCATATTGAGAATAGTTTTCATTAAATCCAAATATGCTTTCTGAATGCTTGGTGTAACAGCTGCTGCACAGCTCTGGCTAATGTTGCAATTCATTATGTTTTTCAGAAGGAAGAATCAATGTGAAAAGATGTGTAAAATTATTTAAAATAGACCTACATGGAATGCAGCGCAGGTCATTACATCTGATCGTGGAAAATACATTCTTCGAGCTGGATGTATAAACTGCTTTGAAAGACAATGAAGATTCATTAGAGCCTTTGATATAGAAAAGGATAACATTGGTTATTTTTAGTTTACTTATTTGTTTAAAGGTAGATTAGATATTTGAGAAATTACAAAAATCATGCTCATATCAACATCACCATGTCCACTAATTAGATGAAGGATTTCTATAATCTCTTTTGGATAACAAACTGGTGTCCATAAAGTTATAAATCTGGACAAATAAGTGGAAGCATATTGCCTACTGAACTTTGAACGTGCACTGTGCCCTACTAATGAATATGTCCTAACACTACAAGAATGCGGCCCAATGGAGACCGAATTTTAGAGACCGAAAGCAAAGAAAGTTTCCAATTTTATTTTTGAGATCATAGTCAGAGGCCGGCCCAAACAGTATTTAATTGAAACCACATTTTAAGACTAGCAATAGAAACGGACTCTTATAGAGACCGCTTGCAGAGACTAAAACATTTGGACTCTTCTGGATTTAGGGTTTAGGTTTTCCAATTGTTGGGTTTTCCAATCATACTTAGGATTGCCTTGTCCCTAAGAGTTTTGCCTTGTGTAATCCAAAGATTTAGGGTCACCAACCACCATGAAGGATAAACCTTCTCCATGAATCCTGTCACAAACTGTGTGAGAAAATAACAAATATTAAGCATATTAATTATACAACAAATTAATTAGGAGCAAATATAGCACAAATTCAAATCAAAATATGACTTCTAGTATCTTATGGAAGTTATGTTCATTGTACGTGCCAAGTCACTAATAGATTCACTATTTACTCTAACATGCCTTGTCAGGCCTCATGCATGCGTATGCCCTTTGAACCTAAGGCATAAATGCTACATAAGCTTCTCTAGCATCATGCATAAGTTTAATATTCGAGTTATTGTCATCAAATTTGAGGCCTTTTTTATTGAAAGATTCTGGTACCTTTTCACATAACTAACTTCATTGAAAGCTTAGGTCCACAGCTAAAGAACAAACAGTAGCATTACTAGAGCTCGGTGATTATTGAAAGTACTAAATATATGTGCACATGTCAAGTAACTAATAAATTCACTATATACTCACTATAACATGCCTCGTCGGTCCTTATGCATGCATATGCCTTTGGACCAAAGGCATAAATGCTACATAGGCTTCTCTAGCATCATGCATAAGTTTAAAATTCGAGTTGCTGTTGTCAAATTTGAGGCTCTTTTATTGAAATATTCTGATACCTTTTCAAAGAACTCACTTAATCGAAAGCTTAGACCAGTGGCTAAAGACCAAATCATAGCATTACTAGAGCTCGTTAATTATCGGAAGTACTAATTATTATATGTCCATGGCTTATAAATTAATGTCAGAGGCTAATTAGGAGATGGGATTTACATTTCTAAACTCTGGCAACCCGTGGTAGTCTTGAAATATGGCAGTATCTTGGAAGTCTTTCACTCCTTCAATAGTGCAAATAGAAGCAGCAGGGTTCTTCAATATCCACTCTTTCACCAAATCAGAACATAGCTGTAAAATTTTACCATTAATCTCTAATTACTCATTAATAATCATTCTAATCAGTAATAAGTATTAAATAGTTTTTACCTGATTTTCTGCTTAACTACTTCCTTTGTGGTATAATTAATGGAAAAATGAAGCCTTTTTATTCTAGGAGCCAATAGAGACAACCTTCTTCTAGTTGTTTTTTTAGGGATACATTTGTGTATATTTGATCCTCTATAGGCCTATTCTCGATGAGGATATTCACCTGGTGCTCTCTTTCTCTGAAATCTGTAGGCACTTCCTTGGTCATATGCTCGAAGTCCCTTTAATAATAAAATGAATCTGCTTCTGATGATCTAGCTATTAAATGAAATACTTAAAATGGCTAGCTGTAGATGGGTTCCTCAAACTCAGGCACAATAGGTCTATGTGCTTTTGACTTGATTTAGCAGATGCTGTTCTAAACTCCTCATCTCTATGCTGATTTTAAGAGCACTTGGTTTGGTAGTTTATTTATCTATTTTTGTTGTTTACTTAACTTATCCAGTAAGGACTATATTAGCGCTCATCGCATGGTGCCAAATAGTTTTAATAGAATTGGTTAGTAATATATACAGTTCCTCAAGAGACAATGGATTCAGGCGGGGAGTGGATATACAAAAGAATAGAGGGGAAGTATCTAAGCAAGGTCTTTATTAAGAAAGTGGATGAATTTATTAAGTTTGCTTCTGCACGAGAAGAGTTTCCGAGGTGTCATAAGCTGATGCTGCCCTTACGCCAAGTGCCGTAATGTACCTTACCTTGATGTAGACACGATCAAGTTGCATTTGTACCAGCAAGGGTTTCGTGCCAACTATTATATGCGGGTGCATCATGGTGAAACATTCCTCGAAGAGGATGAAGCTGCATCTTCCTCATCTACAGCACAAGGAATACCCAACCCTATGAGGGATATGGTGATGGATGCCTATGCACCTACGACATCCCTATTACTACAAGAGCTGCTGCACCATAAGGAGTACGAACCAATACCAGATGCGAAAAGATTCCTTGAACTCCTCAAGGCAGCAGAGAGACCATTGTACGAAGGATGTGAAATATCACTGTTGAAAGCTGTTGCACAGCTTACCAATATAAAATGTCAACATAATCTGCCGCATCGACCGGTTGATGGCATCGCATCCTTCATGAAGGAGATATGCCCAAATAACAATGACATGGTGGGTAATTACTATGAGGTTAAAGAGTTGCTTGCGGGTCTTGAACCTCCACATCGTACAATAGATGTTTGCCTCAATGGTTGCATGTTATTTTGGAAGGAGGCAGATGGCCTGGATAGATGCTCAATACGTGATGAAGGAAGATACTTGATGACGAGTAAAGAAGGAAGGCAAATCCCGAGAAAGCAGCTAATATATTTTCTAATTGGTCCTCGACTACAACGTCTTCATGCAACAAAGAAAATTACCGAGAATATGAGATGGCACCATGAGCATAAGCACCCTCTTGGGGTCATGGCATATCCATCGGATAGCGAGGCATGGAAACATCTAGATGCTTGTTATTCTTCATTTGCTGCTGAGCCATGTAATGTAAGGCTAGGCTTGTGCACTGATGACTTCTCACTATTTGGCCATTATGGTCAAATATATTCATGTTGGCCAGTCATTGTGACCCCTTATAATTTTCCGCCATGGATGTGTAAGAGAAGGCTGTTCATGTTCATTGCTCTCCTCATTGCTGGTCCAAAGAATCCAGAAGGCAATCTAGACATATATATACAACCTCTTATTAAAGAACTTGTCTAACTGTGGAATGAAGGAATAATGACATATGATGTGTCCTTCAGGTAAAGTTTCCTAATGAAGGTTGTCATTCTTTGGACTGTGAGTGACTTCCCCTTTTATGGCATGCTCTCTGGCTGGGCGGCTACTGGAAGATTAGCGTATCCCTATTGTATGAAACATACAAAAGTATTCAGGCCAGCCCATAGGAACAAGCAATTCTAGCTTGACCGTCATCACCAATTTCTCCCAAAGGATCATAGATTTCGACGTAACAAATCTGTATTTTGCAAAAACAGGGTGGATCATTCTGAACCTTTGCCTATGTTGACTAGGGAGCAGGTTTGGAGTTATGTGTTTTTGCTGCCAATGGCATCAGATCACAAGGGCAAAGTGGATGGCTATAGACAATCTCACAATTGGACAAGATGTAGCATATTTTTGGAACTCCCTTATTACAGCAAGCTATTAGTTCGGTACAACCTTGACGTCATACACATTGAGAAAAATGTCTTCGAGCAAATAATTAACATAGTGATGAATGTAAAGTATAAAACAAAAGATGATCTCAACGCGAGAAAGGACATGCTTACGCATTACAAACGTAGAAGACTTAATGTCCGCGTTGTTGAAGCTGGAAGCCAGTGAGAAGTTATGTCATAGGCTCCATATGTTTTACACAAGGAGCACAGGAAGGTGTTGTGTGAATGGATCTGTAAACTGAAATTCCCAGATGGTTATGCCTCCAACTTGAGTAGGTGTGTGGACGTGAGAAATGCTTCACTTCATAACCTGAAAAGCCATGATTGTCATGTTTTCATGTAGCGTTTGTTGCCTCTGGCTTTCAGAGATCTCTTACCCACCAATGTGTGGAATGTGCTAACTGAGCTTAGCCATTTCTTTCGAGATTTGTATTCCTCCAAGTTGCATGTTGATTACATAGTCCGTTTGGAGAATAACATTGCAGAAATATTATACAAATTGGAACGAGTTGTTCCCCCTGCATTCTTCAATGTAATGGAGCATCTACCTGTCCACTTACCTACTGAACTGAAACTTGGAGGCCCGGTTTAATATCGATGGATGTGTGACTATGAAAGGTATGATATGATTCACAGAAATCTTGTTTCAAGTTGCGTACACAAATGACATTTCCATTTATTGGATTATAGGTTTCTTCATCATGTAAAGGGGAAAGTGAGCAATAAAGCACGTGTTGAGCCTTTAATTTGCTATTCGTACTTAATGGAGGAGATAACGAACTTCATTGCAAACTATTTTGATGATAATGTTGGTATTAAGGCCCGGGATTTGCCCAGAAATGTGATGAACATTGACCAGGGCAAATCTGATGCTAATCTTCCTGACATTTTCTCCCGTAACGTTGGATATGCCCTGAATGAGGGCAGTGTGCAGTTCTTAGATCATTTGGATCATCGAATGGCGCATGCATATGTGCTATCGAATTGTAGGTTGGTATGAGAATATGAATGGTAAGTTTCTGTATTACATATGGAGAAAAACGTATATAAATTAAACAGGACTACATTTTGTGCTCCTTACATTGTGTAGGATCTTTGAGGTCGAGATGGTCCAATAAAACCCTCATGTTAGGGTCGAAGATGTGTGAGCAAAGTTTGAGGAAAGATTTCCAGAATGGTTCAAAGAATATGTAAGTATTTCTACATTGTGTTTTCCTTACATTAAGAAAGTCTTTCTATAGTTTTACAATAATGACTACATATTTGACCATTTATGGTCATGATGGCCATGTAGGTCTTGCACTCCAACATCAACAACGATATCATAAAAGCACTTGCATATGGCCCTAAAAGGCATGTTTGTCGTTGGGATCATTATTATGCCAATGGCTTCAGCTTCCATACATATGAATATGGAAAAAGCAAATCAACAATAAATTACGGCGTGCGCGTGAAAAGAACATATGAAAAGGAATATTATAGCATTCTCCAGGATGTAATTGAGTTGCATTATGTTGAGGATATTCGTCCATATAAGGAAATCTTGTTTAAGTATGATTGGTATGACTGCATTAATGGTGTTGTTGTCCATGATACATACAAATTGGTCGATGTCAATCACAAGAAGAGATATCCCAGGTATAATCCATTTGTCCTTGCAAGTCAAGTCACGCAAGTTTGCTTTATGCCTTATCCTATAAAAGACAACAGTAAAAAGGATTGGTGGGCAGTGTTGAAAATGAAACCAAGGTCAATAATAAATGCCCCCGAAGAGGAGACACCATTCCAAATAGATGAAAATGATAACCCCCCATATTTAGGAGATATTGACATGGACAATGATATTGAGACCGTGCCAGAAGAGGAAAATGACATGGATGACAATGTTGACGAGGAGGTTGACGCCATCGATGGTGCATCTGGAGAGGATTGGCACGAAGGATTACTAGAAGAAGACGATGATGATGTTTATGAGGATGATGATGACTACTTCATCGATTCACTTTTTATGCAGTGCACGTTGATGACTAATTTATGCGCAGCTTGTGTTTTTAAGTGTTGGAACTTGTGTTGACTATTTTAAATGTATGCAAACTTCGGTTGGAGTTTCTCCCTATATTTGTTATGTTATTTTAATAACATGTTTTCATGTCAGAGTGCATGTTGCTTGATGCTGAAGTTTTAGACATGTATTTTCTCACCTCCATAGCACATTGTCCAACATTGCTAATTATATCAAATTTTGTGTCGTTTGGCATACAAGCTTCTAATTTAAATGCATGCAATCATCTAATTTATTAACCTAACATTGCGCAGGACTAGGTACGCATGGATGGTTCAAGCAGATCCATAGCCCAGTACAACTCTCAAGAGACGCAACCTCTGGAGATTCCATTAGAGGGCCCTAGCACACTATAGACAAGGGTACGACTTGCGCCTAGCACCCAAATGGGGTAGGTGTCATTCACTTTCAAAATCTATGGCCCCGAGACGTACTATGTTTTGATCTAATTTGTGGGCAATGCTGCATCGTAGGTTTGGTCATTAAGATGTCGCACGAGCCATATCTGAGACCGTTCGAACTTACAACAAGGACGCCTTCACCTATTGGAGAGACGCCCCTGAGGATCACTAGCGGTTTTGGTGGAATTGTTTTAAGGTAAATATTTTGAGCTTTACAATATGGTATGTTAGTATACTAGCATTGATTTAGGAACATCATACAGACATTTGGACTAGGAGGATTCCTATATGTATTCTTTTACGTTTTGACCTTCACCATGTTCTATTTATAAGTTTCTAAATGTTGAAATTATTTCAGGTTGATACGTCGCGCAAATATGTGATGGTTAAACAAAGGAATTTCACTTTTCAGTTTTTTGGAATTCTAATTAAATTGCAATTACATCTATGTCCAAGATGCCATTCCGTATGAGGGAAATGGTTTACGGTATGAGCGAGACTTTGCTGTAAGAAAAGGATCGCTAAAACATTGCTGGTATGTTAATCATGACAGATACCTGCATTCATGTCATGTAATCCATTCCTCAGTTTTTTGTTTTTCAAGAGTACATAAGCCTTAAACGTCAATCATATCCCTTAAAGTCATCGACCATATATGCGACACAAACATTGATCCTTTTTTCTTAATTTTTAGGATGTAAACCCCAATGCTTCGGATCTGTGATCCGTTGAGATGTATACTTGTCCTTTTATTTATTGTAGGGAAGTAATGTATGGCTTTAAATGGTCCATTTTTAGGCGAAACTCTGTGTGTTTCTTTCCGAAAATGTACACACACACACACACACACACACACACGCACACACACACACACACATATATAAGTGAATCTCATCATCACCATCTATAACGCTGTTATTAGGAGGTTAGGACTTGCGTAGACCTTTAAGTATGTGTGTACATAAGTGTACACTTTAGGTCTTATATCAGTATATGAAAGCTAGATGTGTTAAGCTAGATGTCGTTAAGTGATGGTGGACACACATACTTATGTACACGCATTTATGTATACATACTAACACAATGCACATTTTTTTTTTTTGGAATTTTACGTGTAGGAATGATTCACTTGGGATCTTGAGCATGAGACACTAGTCGGAAAAGAATGACAAAAAAAGGTGTATGTAAGGGTAAAAGAGCTAGTGAACAAGGTCGCAAAGGATCCTACTGAGAAGATTCCTTGGATGACGGATGATCTTCGCGCATCATTGAAGAACAAGAGGGAAACTGATGAGGAATTCAAGAAGTGATATGAGCGGAACAAGAAGAACAAGACAAAGGGGCCTAAGGCTAAGATTGGGCACAGTCAAGGGTTAATATCGGCTACAATGTGGGCCGAGAGATTGGTATGAAAATATGAACTACATTACTTGGAAATGTGGTTTTCAACTTTGTGATGTTGCTAACGTAGAGAGATATATGTGTATATGATAGGTGAAGCAATTGCAAAGGAGACCTTCGGCTGCTGAGTTGTTTACTGCCACTCATTCACAGGTTGATGAAAATGGTCAGCAGATTTGGTGCGATGCTTGCGCACAGAGTGTTTATGTAAGTACTATAGCAATAGTTCGGTTTAAAGTTAGGCGACTGAAATCTGTACACAAACTACTTGTTTGACTTTTTCTATTCATTCTGCTGATGCAGGAAAAATATGAGCAACTGAAAGCCGAGACCGATGTGCAAATCTATTCAGCAACACATGATCACCTCTTCTTTAAGGCTTGTGGTGGTTGGAGTGAGAAAGGCACTTTATACGGACTTGGTAGAGAGGGTCCTGCCATGTTTGACAGACCAGCCAAGTCCACGCGCAGTAGCTACAGCACTTCGTCGGCATATTCCTTCTCGTTAGCCACCCAGTACCAGGATCAATTGTAGACGATGTAAAATGAGTTGCAGACAACCCAAGCTCGGCTACATTCCACAGAGGAGGAGCTAAGGAGTACTAGAGAGGAGTTGGAAGCCACTAGGAAGCAACTGGATGAGCAAAGAATTGGATTAATGGAGCTTAATGCTCGGTTTGACAGCTTCTCAGCACTCCTTGGCTACCCCACACGTGCTGACAACTCTCAAGCGTCGTCATAGGTTTAGGTATGTATGGTTTTCCTCCACAACTTGCGTACTTGGATGCGTAAGTGTAATTGCTTGAACGCTTAAATGTGGAACGTTGGTCTCAGGGCTTAATGTATGCTGGATAACCATTGTTGGTGAACGCTTTCATGTGGAAGCGTTGCATTGTAATTGTTGGTGGTGTTGTAGAAAGTGTTGGATATGGAATTGTTGTATGTGGTTTTATATATTTCGGAATATGAAATTGCGAAAATTTTGGTGTAATGTGAGATTTCTGATGTCAATTGTGTGCCATGTACTTTGAATTATTGTATTTCGTGGCAATTGTGGCCCGAATATGTAATTAGCACGTTGTGTACAGTGTAGGCAGCAGGGGCATGTGGCCAGAATTATTGCGAAAAAAGGTAAATTAGAGACCGAAATAAAATTCACGGTCTCTGTTTGAGACCGAGTCAAAGTCGCGGTTCTCTAAATTGGGAAAAATGTGGCCCCAGTCTCTTATTGTTACCAAATTTTAGGACCGATCTCCGATAGAGACCGAAAATAGTGGTCTCTATTAGAGACCGAAGTTCACGGTGTCAAATGGAGATTGGCCCAATTTGGTCTCAACCAGAGACTAAAGAGACTGTTCTCAATTAGAGACCAGAAGTTTTGGTCTCCAATAGAGACCAAAATGGCCCAGACTCCAATGGAGTCCAGCACTCTTTGGTCTTAAAGTTTGATCTTAGGTAGAGACCGACTACAAAAATACATCTAATCTGCGATGGATTTGCCGATGGAAAAAGATCAATTTTCCGACGGAAAAATGGATCTCCGACAGAAAACACGATGCCGAACGTCTCGTCAGAATTCAGGTCGTCGCAGAAAATATTCCGACGAGGTCCAACGGAGTCTCCGACGGGAAACATCCATCGGTTAACCCGTCGGACAGTTTTTCTGTGCAGCCTGGACTGCAGAGGGGCAGGGAAATTTCGACGGAAATTTCAACACCGTTGGAAATTCCGACGGAATTTCCCTGCCCCTAAAAAAATTAAATTTTTTTTAAAAAATTTGGTTCTCAAAAACAAAAAAAAAAATAAATATATTACCAAATGTAATAAGTAATAATTACCAAATATGAAGTTTTATATCTGCCAAAAGAATGTGCTAAATTAAATATTAATTACAACATTCATAAAACACAGTTGTTTTGGATCTACATGCAAATCACATAAACTACACGCAACTCATGTAAACTAATCAGAGTCAGATAAATTTGTGAGATCATCATCATTGTCATTTCGGGAGTCCTCTTCACCATCAGGGTTTAAGTTGATGTGGCTGGAAGAACCTACATTTTGACCTTTAAAAAATCTTAAAACTTTTTCCAGTATGCGCTCTGTCTTCCCCTGTTTCTTAGCTATTTGAGTTATAGTCTCTGCTTACTTGGTTATGCTCTCATTGAGGAGTTGCGCTTGCTCTCTTCGATCAAAATGCTCAGCTGATAAGTGACGTGCAGCTGCAATGGCAGCTGATTTCTTCAACTTGACCCCCTTCGTGCTAAAATCGTATACACGGCCTTTCTTGTCCAGATCTTCTTTAATCCAAAACTCTTCTTGGGTCATAGGTGACAGTTGGGAGCCCCCTTGAGTTACAGCTTGAGAGTACTCTTGCCATTTGTTATGATGATCCTCCTGAAAATTGTCAAGAATAAAACTATTTTATACTAAACCTACAATTATAACATATGAATATTCTCTGAATAGAATGTGCCAAACTTACATATTTTTTTGCAGATTTTTTATCTACAAAAGTTTTATCTTTCACCTTGTAGTGACTGTCCTTAAACAATCCCTCACACGTGGGTTCCCTACCTAATACTTTAGCCTGAAGAAAAAAAAGTAACCAGCAATTAAATATAAACAAGGACGAAAACCTCAATCCATACCATGCATTATATATAAGAAATTCGCTTATTAAGAATCACATTCCTTGGCAGGTGCCTTTTCCTTTCACTAATCGAAATTGAGCTGCATGTATGTAACGAAGGACCAAAACTTTCAGCATCACTCAATTTATTCTTTTTATTTTGTTGACTCAATTTCTTAAACTTGTCATCCTCACTCCAATGTTTAAGCATGCCATTCCAAACACTACGTGGTAACCACTTCGACTTTTTGTTGTACTTCCTGACATATCTAAGAATGTCCCTAAGTCGAGTTGCACCTCTGCACTCAAAGTTACGCTGTATCTGAGTTTCATTGTCTGGATGATAGTAGTAGTGTTTCTGTGCCAAAGTTGAAGTATATTAGTAATTAAACATCTCAAACAATTCAATGACGACTTTCAAATTCATTGTATAGATAATTAACCTTGAACCAATTAAATCATATGTCTCTCTGAGATTGTGGAACTTCCCCCCATGTAGTCCAAGGACGTGGGTACTTACCTGCAAAGCTTTCAACAATTTTCTGAACTACGCCCTGATATGGAACAAAACTAAGAACAACAAAAGAATTTGTTAAAAGTAATTACTATAGGCATTAAAAGAATATGATTACTGAAGAAGTTACAAAGTTTGTAATGAACTTATATGTCACCATTGGGTTGTAAATACATCTTATTATTGGTGCTTACAGTTTCACTCTCAGGTGCAGGACTATGTCTATCTCTTCCTACCCCTTTATTTTGGACCCCTTCATTGTGCATTGAGTGGCTTGGCATTCTAGGTTGCGCCATAATCTGATTACCGTTGAAATGTGGACTAACAGTGCCAAACTGTTGATAGAATAATGGAGTAGCTGAAGTACCACCCATATAAAGAATATTGGGTTGGATTGGTGACTACATCCCCGCACCAAACAAAGGTGGTTGCATATGGGATTGCTCATTCATACTACCAAAATAATTTCCGAATGATTGAGTTGAATCAAGAAAAACTCCAAATATTCCACTAAAGGTGTTTGTTTCATGGTTTTGATCAGCAGGATCATACTGTGGGGTCGGTTGTGGTGCTCCTCTACCCGTATCATTCCTAACCGTTTAACTTCGACCACGTCCACCATTGAGTCCAAACATTTAACAAATAAGAACAAAATAAAAAAAATACAACCGCGCAAATATTCATAGTATTGTCAGTGAAAAAATTACAATATATATATACAATTATTTTTCTGGGTCTGCAATTAAGAAAAACTACATACACAGGCATAAATATCCATACAACGAAAAAATTAAATCAATCATTGTGGGACACATCATCATCGTCATCATCACCACTTTGCAATGCCATATTTTCTTCATCATCATCATCATCAGTGTCTTCAGCTTCATCCTCTCATTCACCTTCTTCATCCTCTTCATCACCATCATCGTGTTCACCATTCCTATCATGATCATCACTCCAATCATGTCCATCAACATCATCAGCTTGTGCAGTTTCATTGACTAATGTTGTGGCTATTACATTATCCACATTCATGGTTGTCATTCCTAACTGTTGATAGGTAAGTTCTAGATTATCCTTATCTTTAAGAGCACCGCGAGGTTTGTTTGGTATAGCTACCCAGCAATTCGCTTTCCTGATATCCCCTCAGGGTACTTAACATATACCAATTGGGTTACAATATCAGCAAATATGAATGGGTCAAACTTTTTGTAACGTCTGGTATGATTAACCTCGGGATATGGGGTAAATTTAAGATAACATAGCCCCCGAGGAATATCCAGGTCAAACCACTCACAATTAAAAAGTACACATTTTTTTAATTGGCTCGCCCGTAAATTTAACACGAATATTTTCGTGAAGTATGCCATAATAATCCCCTGATACTTCATCACCTTTGCCAACTCCTTTGACACACACGCCACAATTATATGCTGCTTTACCTTCATTTTTAGCCTTGGTATAAAACCGATAATCATGAACTTTATACCCAGAAAAAGATTCCACTACCATAATCGGTCTATGAGATAAGTTCACCAAAAAATCTTACCTCTCATCATGAAACACCCGATAAGAATTGACCTATGAAGAAAAAAAGAATGTAATCCTCTTTAGAGTTATAAAAATGTTTTTTAGGAGTTGAAGGTTACTTAAGAAAAATTACTTACATTACACTCAAATCATTGCGCAAAATTTGCCTTGATAAGCAAGTCAACTTCCACATCACTCGCATTTGGATTATGACCGCGAAATTGATGTTTGAACCAACTGTAATGTTTAACGAATGAAATTAATTAATTTTTATTCGACAATTATTAAGTATTCAAATAAAACTTTCGGTAACTGATATACTTATTCCAAATATGGTTGCATTTCATCACAATTCAGTAAAATGTGAAGGCGAGCGGCACGGTACTCCGCCTCCATAAGATATCTTTTTCCTCGATTTCCAAATGGAGTACCCTTATAGTTGAACACCGATGGAGTTGGCATTTGTAGTTCGAATTGCTGCATACCCTCATTACGCCCAATAGTTGGGCGATGCAAGCTTGATTGAAAATAATACTCTGCGAAATGTTTAATCTCACATGTTCAGTATGTATGAAGCATAGATGCCTCTACACAAGCTTTGTTCTTTGTCGTTGGCTTCAACCAGCCAAAATACCTTTCAAAAGGATACATCCATTGATATTGAATAGGACCACCCAACAAAGCTTCTTTGACTAAATGAATGGGCAAATATTCCATGACATTCCAAAAACCAGGAGGAAAAACTGTCTCCAATTTACAAAGAATTATATCAATATTCTTGTTCATTTCTTCCAGCATGCTAACATGTAACTCACTGGAGCATAGGTTTCTGAGAAATTCACTTTATTCGACCAAGGGTCCTAACACATCTTCCGGAAGAGCAGCAAAAGCTACTGGAAGAAGATTCTCCAAAAACATATGATGATCATGACTTTTCATATTTTGCAACTTTGTGTTAGATGGATCCACACAATTTCCCACATTAGAACAATAACCATCAGGCACATGAACCACCCGCAACCATTGACAGACAGCCCTTTTTTGAGGTAATGACAGTGCAAACTTCGCTTTTGGCTTACACAATCTATCAGTTGACCCTCTTGTAGCCAAGTTCAACTCTTGCCTACTGCACAGAATAGACATATCCATTCTTGCTTTGATATCATCCTTTATTTTTCCGAGAACATTCATCACTGTGTTTATAATATTTTCACTGAAGTTTTTTTCAATATGCATAACATCAAGGTTATGCCTCAAAAGTTGATGCTTCCAATACGGCAACTCCCAAAAGATACTTTGCTTTGTCCAATTATGTTCATTTTCCTCAAATCCCGGAATTTGAAAGTGGATATCTGCAGTCACTTTAGGCAATGTCGATACTCTATCAGACAACATTTCACTAGAAATCCTCTGGGGAGGGCCAATGTGTATGCTCTTTCCTTTACGAAAAGCAACTTTATTAGCTCTAAAGCAATGATTCCGAGGCAAGAACCGACGATGGCAATCGAACCAAGATGGCTTTCGGCCATGCTATAACTGGAATGCGCAATTTTGGTGCATACAAACCAGACATGCTAACAACCCATGAGTACTCCAACCGGAAAACATATCATAGTCGGGAAAATCATTAATTGTCCACATCAACGCAGCATGCAATCTAAAAGTTTCCCCACATGAAACATCAAATATATCCACCCCAACATCCCACAGTATTTTCAACTCAAGGGTTACAAGTACACATCAGTCCTGTTCTTCGGATTTGTTAGATCCGGAATAATACAACTTAAAAACATATATGGACTGGTCATACACATATCTGGAGGCAAGTTATAAGGTGTAACAACAATTAGCCACACAGAATATGATCTTTCAAATATAGAAAATAGTGTGAAACCATCAGCACAAGGACCTAACCTTACATTCCGAGGCTCTGCTGCAAAATTTGGATACTTTTAGTTGAAATGCTTCCAAGCTAATCCATTCGACGGATGCCGGAGAACGCTCGATTCTTGGCGGTGCTCATGATGACATCTCATATGGACAGCAGTCCTTTTTGAGGCATACAGTCATTGCAATCTTAGAATTAAAGACAAGTAGTACATTTTTGCATATGAAACATCCTTATGACCTCGTTGGTTGAATTTCTTTGGTAATTGTCTTGCATGTCCACAAAAATTACATGCAGACAAACTATCATCCTGTTTATAATAAAGCATGCAACTATTCGGACAACAATCAATTTCCTGAACATTCATACCTAAATCTCTCACTTTTCTGAGCTACTGATGATAATTTTTCAGAATGCCACTTTCAGAAGGGCATATATCTTTCATTAGGTCAACAACTTCGTTGAAACAACATTGAGACATGTTGTGCCCCGATTTAATACTAAGTAGTCTTACAGATGTTTCAAGTTCAGTTATGTTACACCCTTCATACAATAGTTTTTGGGCATATTCAAGCATAGTGTAATTACTCATGTTCATTTCATTAGCTTGGAAGGCAGCATGAAGCATGGTCTCCATATGATTATGATCGTTGTGATCGTAATCAAAATTTATAGAATGTGAACTACTTGCACCCCCTGCTTCTGAATTATCTTCTTCCCCATGGCCTGTCTAATATCAATAATTCTTCACAAACCCCTTTCTATACAAATGAGACTTTACAACATCAGGTGCAAAATATTGCATATTCTTGCAGTTCACACGTGGACATCTATAAAAATCCAT
>JAKOGI010000591.1:355000-372500 GCA_029747015.1 Carnegiea gigantea | reverse complement strand
ATGACTATACATATTGTTTTAATCATTAATTTTGGTATTTAATACGTCCACCTTGCATAAATAGAAGATTTGGGGTTTTTTCTAGCTTAATATATTGGCGAAAATAAAGGAAAATTAAAACGAAAATTTATTTTATGTTCACATCAACATAGAAGAAAACAGTATCAAAGATTTCATCTTCAGAGGCAAAATCAGGGCAAAAATATTCTTTTTTTAATTTATAATCATTCTTTTCAAACTGGTAATATATATCATACACTTAGGAGTATGTAGTCTCACTTATTAAGTATGCATATTTTTCCAACGTGTATTTGTCATATAGACAAATTTTAATATGTGGCGCTAATATGACTTATGGGCATATGCACTCTTAGGAGTATGATATAAAGTTTGTTTCAAACTATTGTGTCTAATTTAGCATACCTAGTTAGATTTGTGTTTAATAATTATGCTAATACCATTTTGGAAATAGTCAAATAGAAGTTAATTTTGACAAACTTGTGAATTTGAATATCAAACTTCGGAGGTTGAAGATGGAATTTGGTGAATTTGAAATCTCTTATAGGTTTACATTATAGCTATGTTGTGTCACAAAAAACTATGAAAAAATGTATTAAAAATTAGAGCGCAAATTAGACGATTATTAGTTGTACTATATAGTATAATTCGACACCTCAAAGTTTGAACCCTGGCCCCGCCATTGACCACAAGAGGAAATGGCTCGTTTGTAAAGTTGCTGACCCAATCAGATGCAACAAACGTTTGTATCTTTTTGTCCATTGAGGCGCATAATCACGAAAAATGATGTTCTTCTCGACGGAAAATGGGTGTGTAGGTTTTGTTTAAGATGCCACATTAGCATATTATTTTCAAAGCTTCTTTGGGTGTGCATGTCTACTTCATCCAGCTTGTTTGCCGCCGGATGACCGAGTCACTTTTGCAACTTAGGGCTTGCTTGTGTAATCGTAGACTGTCCGCGGTAAAACAATGTACATATGTACTTCTCCGAACACGGCAGGATCCATACCTATACTCATGGTACTAGTAGTTTTAAAGTCTCAATGCTTTCCACTTCGACATCTGGACATATATCTTCTGCTAACATCAACTGTTGAGAATGGACGGTAAGCATCAAAGATGTGTGGAATCGTCATTTCCTATTTTCAACACAGACACTCATGTAGGCCTTTTCTCTACGAGCAGCTACAGAGAAACTAGACCACAGGCAGCACAATTGTAAATTCATGTCTCATAACTCATAAGAGAGTTTAGATGAGATGGCCTGATGCAAGACTTGCCAGTTTCTCGATAGTAATCTTTTCTGTGGTGACTTCCTGGTTTTGGCCAAGCTTCCTTCCATGCAGGAGTGGATTATATGGAATATCAAGGAATCAATCTTAAGAGGATAATTTGCTCAATTGCTCATACCAATCAACTTGTAGACATACCTAACCCTGTGGGGTCTGATTTCTGCGAATAACAGAACCATAACATAATTAAAGGGCAGATCTGAGTGTTTATGTGAGTGACGGTTGGGCCAGGGATTGGGGGGAGGGGGGGGGGAGGACCTTCCCAGCAAAAAGCTTCAAACTTTATGCTGAACCCCACATAGCCTTGATTACCTTTTTATTTCAATTTCCCCGAAACTATCAATGGCAAAGATATAACTCAACACTAGTACTGCAGGATGCTGTATATGTCATGGTGGACCTTGAAACTGAACTGTACCCCATTACCACAGTAGAACCATTCAAAACTATAACCGACTGAGATCAGAATAAGACAACTGGTTAGTCTTTGAAAGTAACCCCAGCGAAGCAAAATTGATATTTTGAGTAGTACTTTCTTATGAAACTTACCGGACCTTGGACAGTGAACCTATTATGCAGCACGTTATGTTTAGCTTTGAGTAACAATGTAACATAAATATCTTGTTTGTCAGCATGGGTCATGGTCCTTGCATTTTCAATGATAGGCGTGAGGCATTTTCCATGGATCTACTAGTGCAACGTGTCCAGGTCTGCGAAATAGCAAGCTCCATAAATGCATGATTTTCAAATGAAGGGTTATGGGATCAATTTTGCTTGACAAGGAACCGACATCATTGTACAATGGAATGTCTTTTCTTAGACTTGGCAAAGAGCTAGTTTTCATCGGGCTAATGTTTTACTTGAGGCACGTTTGAGTGTACGATTTTATTATTTTTTCAATAAACTTGTCGAGAAAATTCAATCAATAATAGCAGGGAAGAACTCAAGTTTGTTTGGCTTCATTTTCGTAATTTTGGGTCAAAGTCGAATTCATGTGCCTCATTGCAAGTCTTTGTTGGGCATAGTATAGGCCATTTAGGTTGGATAACCAAGCATGTATCAGCCTGTGGAACTCTACTGGGTCTGTGTAGGTTATTTTAAATTCACTCATGACACTTACTATCTTTCTCCTATGAACTTTGCTTTCTTGTGGCCACATGATTATGCAAAAAGAAGAAGAATTGTCCCCCACTCCCTCCACTTCAGCAGGGAACATGCCATCGAATTTCCCTTCCTCTAGGGTAACAACTTTGCTTCACTTTCAGTGATGGAAATTTGAGTAAGGCCTACGGTTAGAGTATAAACTTATTTCTGTACCTTCAACCATCAGCAAGCTTTTGGTTGAGATGATTCTTAAACATGGTATCAATGCCTTTCTAACCGAGAGGTCTCAAGTTCGAATGTCAACAGCCCCCATGTTGATTTATTGCACAATGTAGGGGGCCTTTGCAGCAGCCACACTTCAAGCCCAAAGGGCATTCGTATGAGGAGCTTGTTTAGAGTATAAACATCTTTCTAAACCTTCAACCACCAGCTTAAACTTTTGGTTGAAATGGTTCTTGAACACCTACTTTGGCATCATTATGAAAGGTGCCCCTTCTTGAAAAGCTTATCTGCTTTTAATTTTGCATATTCATTTTCACATGCTCATAGTCAACTAGATTTTTTGGTGCCAAGTATTTGCTTCATTTGTCAGGATCCATTTTGGATAAGCATCATACAGCCAAAGGTTGATAGCTCAGAATATCTTTGATATTTGAAAGATCGTTTGTGGACCACTCTCCTGTTATTCATTTTAACTTGAAAACGTCATTGCGTATGGAGCACTTATTTGAAACATCTTGGGAAATTTCTAGTGGCATAGGCATATGCGTTGATTGTGAGATACAACAAGGCAATCTGAAAGCAACCCAAACCAAATCAAAGTAAGGAGAGTGATGGTGAGGGTCATGACAAAAAAGGGGGGAAAAAAGGAGGTTTTCTGATCGGTTTTTCTCTCGTGTATTTTTCACAGGTTGTGTCTCATTTTAGACCAGGAAAAATTGCAACCAGAAAATTGTGACATCCCTTTCTGACAGTTGAAAACAGCTTCTTGTCGTTGGCTTATTTGTGCTAATAACAGGGCCTGAAGGTAATGTGGCAATAATATTTGAAAGGGAATGAACATGGGGATGACATACCCATCGTAGGGCCCTTTTGATGTCATGGCAATGATGTTGGTCTTTTCATTGTGATATTGCTGTCTTTTTAAACAGTTTTACGAAAGAGTGTTGATGTGTTTTTTTAACAGAGCCATTTCACCTGCGCATTCATTATGATATGCAGTCATCTCAAGCTGGGATTGAAGAAAAGATGGAAACCTAAAACATTGTGGATTTAATGATTTCAAGCGGATGATGGATCTTGATGATGCTCAACTTAATTCACAACTCGGTTTCTCACTTGATTCATCATTGGTTCAGCTGCCTTTTCATAATTGGTATGAACAAAAGACTTTTCATTGAGCTTATATATGTATGTACATATGTAGGTACATATGTATGTTTATTTTTCGATTTCAAACACAATGGGATTAATTCCTGTAAATCCGATCACTCAATGTTGGTTGCGTGCATGTTCTTGTGAATGATGACATTCAAGCTGTCGATTGTGATCCAACCTTTGAAGGGAGTACATAGAACCCATCTCGGATCATTGACATGCTTATTCAAAATACACCGTACTTTGTTCAACATTATTGATCAGATTTATCATACTAATATATCACGTGATTTTCTTTGAGTTATGACAATCAAATGCTTAACGACTTTGATCATTGGGTTGATCTATCTAAGTTTGACAATCTCTTTTCAAGTAGTATGGATTGGTTCATTTAAACGGAACTGTTTTATAAGAACTTATGATAACCTCCTGATGCCTAAGAAAAAGTTCTTTTTTAAAAAAAAAGTCAAAAAGCATAACCACATCAAATAACTGCCTAAGGGAAAAGGTTAAGGGAAAAGCAGCTACCTATCAACCTAATCAAATACACCTGAAGAAAATCCCAACTAAAAGAAAGCTTTACAAACTGTTCTTAACACTACAATGTTAATCAATCAAAGAATGAATTAAGGAGGGAAGCGTCAGCATACATATCTTTTTCAAAGGCAAAGGAAACCGCCTCAACGCTTGCCCCCTACAAGGCTATAACTGCAAGATTTGAAGTTTCAATAAATTGAACCATTTTGATTCTTAACTAATCTCTACGGATATTTCCTATCCCAAAAAATAAAAAAAATCTCTACGGATATTCACCCATCTCACATAAGTTATATCAGGATATTGATATTTTTATAGTAACTTTTAGGCTCCGTTTGGTCCTTAGAAAATTTGGTGGAAAGAAAAGTTGAAGGAAAAAAAATGTGAAGAAAAAAATGTAGGGAGAAAATGAGTTTTTTTCTCTTATTTGTATCAAGGAAAAAATGCAAGAATTTGGATAAGAAATTTGAATGTTGATGAACTACTTAAATAATTTTGATGTCATCTGAACAATACAAGGTTGGAGAAGGTTGGGAATTTTCCTCAAACTTTCCTCACAATGTTATGAGGAAAATTTGTCACTTGTTTCTAACAATTTTTTCACCAAACTTTCCTCCATATTTTTTTGCTTTGTGATTTTCTCTAAACCAAACACAAGAAAAAAAAGTAATTTTTTAAAATTTTTTTCTTTCCACCAAATTTTCCAAGGTCCAAACAGAGCCTTAATAATAATCAAGAATG
Organism: Carnegiea gigantea; assembly: GCA_029747015.1. Classification (NCBI taxonomy): domain Eukaryota; kingdom Viridiplantae; phylum Streptophyta; class Magnoliopsida; order Caryophyllales; family Cactaceae; genus Carnegiea; species Carnegiea gigantea. The sequence continues at coordinate 367,431 of JAKOGI010000591.1, read as the reverse complement.
AGTAATAGTTTATTTAGAAGTGAGTGTAAAGTCACTACTAGATATTATTAGTCACCCATGAGTTAAAAATCCACTCCAAAATATATGATTAGTCACCAGTACAACAGTCAACCATGAAGGAGTCCATATGACAATAACTTTTTATATGAGACAGTTTTACCTAAGAATTTGTGACCGATAGTTAGCCTCTTTTAACAACCCTTTGGATTAGTGCCAACAAACTTCATCGAACTCAGCCATTATGAATATATTAATAAAAATTAAAATAAATACTGAATTTTTACTAACACAATGTGCTGTAACTAAATAGAAAATATCACCATGAAAATAGGTGGTTTTTAATAATAAGAAATAAAATGCACCAATCATAATATGTAAATATGTTTTTAGTATACTTTTAGTATATCTTTTGATAGTGAAAATAAAATTTGAACTCTGTGAGGATTAGAAATAATAATTGCTAATCAAGTTTGCTTAGTAAAAATTCTACTAATTAACTAAAATATATGTATTTTTTTTTTTTTGGGGAAGCATCGGCTACCAACCGTAGGGTATGGCTTGCCCATCCCCATCCATGTACCTAGTCTAGCCTACCCTATGCCCTATTCTTTTTCCTTATTTGGACAAGCAAGAAGGACATTCTCTCACCCCAAAAAACAAAAAAGATGGTTTTTTTTGGGGGGGTAAGAAGGGTGAGACAAACACTTTAGGATGCCCTTCTCTCAAGGGCTCGTCCTAAGTTATCCTCAAGGAGGAAACGCCTAAGGTCCTGAGGAGGAACCAAATTCCACACAGTTGTGGAAGGAATTGAAAGCCCGAACTTAGTCAGCTAATCAGCTATACTATTACCCTACCTAAAAATATGATTTATAACAACCTGGTTGAATCTATCTAAAAAGGTAGTAATCTCTTATACAAGCACTTGAATTTCCCAAGGTATTTGAATTTGCCCCTTCACTGCCTGAATGAGAATACGATTATCACCTTCAACATGAATATTCATAAATCCTGCTTGTATCGCGGCTTTGAGTCCATTACGCATTGTCGTAGCTTCGGCCACCAGTACTGATGCAGCTCCAAGATTGAATGCGGTAGCCTGCAAAAACCTTCCTCTCCAGTCACGTACGACAAAACCTCCTACTACTCCCTGAGAAGTTTTGGATCCGTCAAAGTTGATTTTGACGAATCCACCTGGTGGCTTACTCCATGAGATCCATCTTGATTGCTTACTCCGACTGTTTGAATGAGTGTCAGGGGATGGATTGTGAATTTGAAAAAGCTTATGTCTTATGCGCCATCCGGCACTTGCTCGTTTTGCTCGTAAAAGGGATAGTCCTGGACTGGATGTTTCGTTACAGAATATTTTATTATTCCTAGTTTTTCAAATACTCCAAAGAAGTACAACAATTCTATCCATCTAAGTTGATCACAGAGAACTCTTAATAAGTGACAGCCAGGTTTCAATCTTCAGGTGGGGATCAACTGGGAGATCGACATGAACCCAATTATGAGCTCGTTCTAATTCCCAAAGGATTTGAGTGTGTTGGCAGCCCAAAAATAAATGCTCTACATCCTCGATAGCAGCATTACAGTGAGGACATAGGGGATCAATGTCCATACCCCGAAGGATTAAATTCCCTCGGGTAGGAAGGGATGCATGACATAATTACCAGAGGAAAACCTTTAATTTAGGCATAATATCTAACTTCCAGATCCAACTGAATTTTCAGGATTGGGATTGATGTAATTCCAATCCATGGGCAGCCCATGTTGCAGATTTAGTGGTGAATTCTTCACTCCCAGAAAGATCCCAACAAATGGAATCAGGAATAGAATTAGATGGGATTGGGGTTGCTAAAATTGCTTGCAGGCAATTATTCATAACTAGGCCCCGCAATTTGACAGTATCCCACACTTTTTTGGGCAGAATAAAGTGCGCAACAGTGAGGGACAAATCAAGATGGGCATCACTGGCAATACCCATAAGATCTGCCAAACTACGATTATCGCACCAACTATCAGACCAAAATTTAATATTGATGCCATCACCTACTTTCCACCTTAGTCCCTTGCGGAATTGATGACGATTTGTAAGAATACACTTCCACACCCATGAATCTGACTTTCGAGGTAAGGCTGAGAAGAAGTATTCATTGATGGAATATTTAGCCAACATTTGGTCTGCTCAGAGACCTTGCTTATTGAAAAGTTTTCAAGTTAACTTACTTAAGAAAGCGCTATTAACCGGCTCTGTCTTTCTAATGCCAAGGCCACCTGATTGCTTGGGTCTACAAATTTTACCCCAAGACACCATAGGTAGCCCTTTATTGGCGACAGATTGCTTCCAGAAGAAGTCACGACTGATTTTATCAATTTTCCTACACGCTAAAGTCGGCAATTGAAAGCATTGCATAGTGTGAGCGGGCATAGATTCTAAATTCACTTGAATTAAGGCAACTCGACCTGCTTTAGAAATGTTAGTAGTTTTCCAATTTTGGAGCTTGGTGGCAGTCTTACTCACCAGTTCCGAAAAAGTCTTCGGGCTTGATCGACCCTTGAAGATTGGGCAACCCAAATATTTCCCCACGTTGTCTTGATGTTTAATAGAAAAGACAGAAGATACTATATGTCGGTCATGGGAGCTCGCATTTTTGGAAAAAGTAAGAGAAGATTTTTGGAAGTTAATAAGCGGTCCTGATTGCTGGTAAAAACCAGAAAGAATGCTCATAAGTTTCTGGCACGGTTCAAGATTGGTTCGGCAAAAAAGGAGGCTATCATCTGCAAACAAGAGACATGGTAATTTATCCGCTCGGGGTGAAATTTTGAAGCCAATTCCACTTTTCTTTTAAGAGATTTCCGTATGGAGCACTCGTGTAAGCATTTGCATACATATAAGAAAGAGGTATGGTGATAACGGATCGCCTTGCCGTACTCCCCTGGTCGGGGTGAAAAACCCCGACACTTCACCATTTACGAGAACTGAATATGAAACTGTGGTGACACACTGCTGAATCCACTTAATCCATTTTGGATGAAACATTAACCTTGCGAGGCTGGCAAATAGGAAGTTTCATTCAACTCGATCATAAGTTTTTTCCATGTCAAGTTTGAGCGCTCCCCAGGATTTTTTCCTTTTCATAGAATTAAATTTCGTGATGACTTCATGTGCTAATAAAATATTATCATGGATTGAGCGATGCGGAATAAAGGCACTTTGAACGGGGTCGATGACTTTTCCAAGGAGTGGTCGCATTCTGTTCACCAGAATTTTCGCAATGATCTTATATAGTGTATTGCACAGACTAATGGGGCAAAACTGCGCTGTCACTGAGGGATTATCGACCTTTGGGATTAGAGCAATGAGAGTGTGGTTAATTTGCTTTAAAAGCTTTCCGTCCTGGAAAAAAGACCGAATTGCCTGACAAATTGCATCTTGTACGATGTGCCAATGATCCTGGAAAAAAGCTGCACCAAATCCATCCGGACAAGGTGCTTTAAATTTATCCATCTGAAACACTGTCTCCTTGATCTCTTGATTCTCGACTGGTTGAATAAGTTTCGTATTCTCGGCCATGGAAATGACTTTGACAGGTCCACTACCATAGATGATGGCCCTGGTTTCATTGAGAAACAGAACATCCAGATTAATTGTTCAGTTAATAAACCCCACCTTGTGTTGGAGTTGGACTTTCTTAGCCCCATGAACATTCCATATAATAATTTTCATTAAAACAAACTGAAAAGGACAAGTGGTGTCGGCACCCCTTGGCCAAACCAAGGAGCAAATCGGAAAGACACAAAACGTAATCCTATAAGAGAATCAGTAACTATCCAACGCGTTGGAACATCACAGTGATGATGATACAATGTTACAATGTCCCAGGAACATAGTGTAGGGCATGAGGAAAGGCAAAAGATGATGCTATTGATCCTATGGATCGGTCGGAAACAAGGCCTTGGGACCAAGCGAACTCGCTTTAATCCTCTCGCTAACAAAGAAACTTCAGATAAATTGTCCAAATTATACAGAGACCCAAAAAAATTACATCCAGTTTTAAACCCAAATTGACAAGGTGCAAATACAGTATCAGCAAAAACAAACTGAAGCAACGGCAGGAACACGGCAGCATGATATTCCTTTCCTACTGGCCAAAACACAGGCTGAAAAAAAAAGATGATGAAAAGGGGTGAGAGTGGCCGGCTAGTGCATGCTAAGAAGGGGTGTAGGAATTATTTTTGGTTACACCTCTTTTCCACCTTTTTCCTCTAATTTCTAGCTACCACTTCACCAAGTTAGGAAACTAGAGAGAGAAAGTGGTAAATTTTACTCAACCAACTTGCTTTCTATTTTTTCTAAGGATTAAAAGGCTAAAAGGAGATTAAGAAGCTACTTTAAGGTGTAGGTTCTCTTAATCCCTTATATAAAAAAATTAGTTTTAAAGTTAAAAAGTTTTATTATGATGTATGATTATGCTATTGATTTACAATCATGTTTAGTTTATTTTAAGAGTGGTATTTTTAAGTCATGCATGCCATATCTTACTAAGATATATGTCATGATTGTTGAGACATATCCTTTAAAGTTGCTTTCCTAAGTTATCTTGTATAAATTATGGTATTAGTAAATATTTGAGTTAATGGTTACGAAAAGTTGACTTGGCATGATGCAATGGATGATGAATTAGAATGATGAAGTTACTTGCTTTTCTTACTAGATACGTAGATTACGATTTTGCAATGTTAAAAAAAAAAAGTACATGAAATATTATCGAGTTATATGTTATGGTATGACTTTTGTAATTGATTCTATGTGGGTTGTGATTTTGAGAGATGTTATAGAAGTTGATTGAGTTAGTGTGGTTTGACATGGTCTTTTTGGATGAGTTAAATAATTAAAGGATACTCTTGAAAATTAGACAAATATATGCAAATGAAAAGATAGTTTAGCATTGTGATAAAATTATGTATGTACTCTTGATGTGGTGGTGGTGTAATATTATGCTTGAAAAAAAAAAGAAAAGAAATGAGAACAGAATCCCCAAGTTTCTTTTTAAGGAAAAAAAAATGAGAAATATTGTTAGTAGTTAAATAATGGGTTGTTATTTGATTGTGTGAGGAAGAAAAATACACATAGTAGAGGTATAATATTAACAACATCCATACACCCCAAAAAAAGGGAAAAATATGACCATGAAGCCGAGTCGGCACACTTGAGCACGTATATTATATCTAATAATTGGTGTGACATTAAAGTAATCATTTAGCACGTGTTGTTCACAAAAAAAAGGGGGTCGTAGTTGAAAGATTATTTTTATGGGTCCCAAGTATCCTTTTAATTGGGCCGAGAAAATTAGTGAATGAAAATTATTAAGATTTGCACATGGCGTTATACGAAATGGCCTTAGTTTGATACCAAAGAGCATATGCACTTTTAGGTTACAAAGCTACTAAGTCTGATTTTTGGGTGTCGGATGTGAGTAAACTAGCATCTAAAGGAACGAGTCGTTATGTATGTCCAAAGTGGGGATTTGTCGGCAGATTTCAACTAAAGTCTAAATTTTCCACCTAGTGGCAGATTCTACAGAATGGCAGTTTTTCACTCAGTAAGGTGGCAGTGTTTTACCTTGATGAGGGTATAAGTTTCCCCGTCACTTAGACGTTAGTCCTCCTGGGTAGGCAGTTTGTTAGTCAAGGTCATTTCCAATCTCACTTTCACTTACACGAGAATTGACTTTGGTGAATAGTATGTACTTATCAAGTTTCTAGTCCGAAGGGAGTTTGGATTGTAAAAAAAAATCTATTCATGTGAAAAATGTGCACATTTCCCTTCTTTTAGCTTCTCAAGCCTAATTGTGTTGTTTATTGGAATTTTAATAATGCATTACTTCTGCTCCGGGAAGAAAGGTTTGCGATGATTTGAAGGATTTATATATCTGTAATAATAATATTATTATTAATACTACTATTGGTACTATGACATGTTGTGTGTAAAAACTATTTTGGTTTTGGGAAATGAGAACTCCCACTGAGCTGTGGTTGCTCACCCCTTTCAAAATTTTTCCTTTTAGATTCTCAACAAGTTTGAGGTAGGTGGCAAGACGTATTTTTTTTGGAGGTCGATACTTGGATTTGAAGATGTACCTTTTGTGACTTGCATGCATTATCTTTATGTAATTGGAATGTAATGTAATACTAGTAAATTGTAGCATTTTAGTGCATGTAGTTTGATGTTCTGAATCGGCTTCAGCGGCCTTCCATCAAGACTCACATATTTTGTTATGTTATTTGTGATGAGGGTCATGAGGACCCTATTGTAGTATAAGGCCGTGAGGGCGTAAGGTCTAGTTCTTTTGGACTTTATAGTTAGAGTATGAAGCTCTTTGTTTAAAAAAAAAAAAAATATTCGCTACTATAGAAGATTTGTCTTATATTTAGCCTTAAGAGTCATTTCAAAGGATTTTGGCTATGTAATGCTCTTACCATGGGGCAAGAGCGTTACAAACTCCATTATTCCAATTTACCCTATTCGATTTGAAGATAGGATTTTTCTTATTTATCATTGTTCAAATTCGGTTTTGACTTATAAATTTAGCCTTATTTTTTTAGCGTCACTTGTTTAATCTAAATTAGATATTTTCTCCATCTTCTGATAAGTATCACAAGATTTATTTTTGTAACTTCATAATATTGTCAAAGGTTCCCTATTAATGGTTTTATTGTTTGAAAACCATCCAACAACGTTAAATGCATTCGCTATATATTGTTTTACTATTTCCAAAATTTGACTCTAAGTATGGATTATGGAATGGAGGGGACATTGGAAAGAAAAATGCTAACCAAATTTTTATATGTGGTCACCAATTTGTCTGATTTGAATTGAATATCAATCTAAACTCTGCCAACCATTTTAAAAAAATAATAAACTCGTTTTTTAGTGAAACGTATAGGTATTACAATCTAAGCAACCTTTTGTCTTAGGTTTTTTTCCCTAAATCATCCTAATATAAATGATAGAAAAAAGGTTCATGTGTGGAACCGAATCAACAGTTTTTTTTGGGGGGGGGGAAGAGAATCAACAGTATTGTGGAATGAACACAAAATCCGGAGTTTATTAGTCAATCAGTTACACGATTTCCTTACCAAAAAACATAATTAATTATAATATGATGACAAATTGACAATTGAAGTGTCTTGAATCAACGCTTCCATTTCCCATAACTAGTTAAACTCTTTATGCTCAAATTTGATTTTTTAGGGTACAAATAGTGAAAGATTGTTTAACTGTATGCATTTGCTTTGTTGTGAAAGTTCTAACTTTGCACCATTTTATTCATGTAGTCAATGAGATTTCAGGATCGATTCTCTTCTTTCTTTTATATTATATTACTCCTTGTGACTTATTTGAAGTTCAAAAAAAAGGCCAATTAAAAATACATTATGCTGTGTGCTCAAAGTTATAGTCATACCAGTTAGCATAAATCATTAATTATTTAGTTTATTCCATTTGCCAATATAGATGTAGACCAGATAGGCTTTTTTAATAGAAGAAGTGGAATTTTGGTCACCACTCATTTATCCATAGAGGAATCTGTGAAATTTTACTTTTAGGTTAACAGGAGATAAGAGGACAATGAAGGGAACACGAAAGTGAGGATAGTGGGTGCATGGAACTTAATTTCTTTGCGTACATGTGAATAATTTTTCTTTAGAATCTTATAGTTGTGGATTCTATTGCTTTTAAATGAGTGTGCGGTTGCAATTTGTAATTGATAAAACTATCTCATATAAAAATATTATAAATTTTGAGAGAATGTATTTGTAGATGGTAGGTCATGTGACAAGTCGAAGTAAAAATAGCTTGATTTTGTAAAAATGATAGATTAGATCTGTTTATTGAGGAAATAACATTACGTAAGTTACAATTCCAAACAATCCTATAATTGTACCACACATACAGATTATACCATCCAACCTATCTATCACAATTTATCAATTGAACTTGGATGAGTATGAAAAGTACTAATACTTGACTTGGTTGAATACAAATTGGGGGACGACCACCACCACCGCCACCGGCAACCAAAAGTGGAGGCTTGAAAAAAGCAGTTGGTCCCAAGTCTAATAATCAAATATACAGGAGTAGATAGATAAGAACACTTTTTTCAAGGATACCTTAATTAGTCTTTAGTCTAAGTTTTAGGGTACGTTTCCACTGCAATCAAAGTAGTGATGCCACACTCCTATGTCAAGTTATCAAATATCAGCGTAGCCTGTCTGTGCGGTCCCCCACCCACCTCATTTTGGTATTTCGTTAACCAAGTCATAAATTGGTAATAGATACCTCAAAAACCATTAATTAAAATTAGTAAAATGTTTTAAGTTGGTACTAAAAATTTGTGTATATGAATAATCTGAAAAATAGTACGCAGCCTATTTTCACTCAAAAAAATTTCGACTTGCAATTTCGTGCAAGTTTCATGAAATTATATTTGTGCAAAAAATATTTAGATTACTAGGACGCTCCATTTTTTGAGAGCCTACAACGAATGCATCATTCACAATCCCAACATGCGAAGATATCTTCTTTTTTTTCTTGCAAAATAAAGGGAAAAAATTATAATAACAATTAACTCGTCAAATGACATTTACAACTTAGACTCATTCAAACACAAATCTGACAGTCGATCAAAATATAATCATCATCCCAAAAAGATAACTTTTTACGCATTGATCGTGTAGCTTCCCACTTATATCCCACTAATACTTCACAAATATAAAATTTAAATTAAATACTCGAAACAATTGAAACTTGAACCTCATATTTAAATCTGCATAAATAAACAAATGTACATAACATCTTGTGTTAGAGGAGACACTATGAAATTAATATCTCATTGAGCGAAACAGCCTAAATCATGGATTAAGATCTTGTTTCTCGTTTCTTTTTTTTCAACCACTTTGTGGATAGTAATCCCTACAAAGGTAAGACTGCTCACCTCTGAGTATCTCCAAACTCCATACTAGCAAGGCCTACACTAAAAACTGTTATTGTATTGTTGTTGTGGTTCTCTACATGTTACTTAGCTTGAAACCAAAACACATTGAACGTACAGAAACAAAAAGGTTTGGCTTTCCTTTTCGAAGAGCTGGTGCTCTACCCTCTGTTTCTTTGTCACAAGATTATAATATGCCTTCTTTTTTATCTTCACAAGAAGAAGCTGACACACATTCAAAGTATTTATGGTTTTACATGGTCCTAAGTTAGTGCGTGGGCAATAGCTACAAGCCTACAAGTCATGAGTGTGAGATGCCCAATGCACAACGTTTATGGCCCATTTTAGACAAAGAAAGAAAGAAAGAAGGAGAGAAAGATCTGCGGATGATCACAGGTAGAAGAATATCACGCATATATGTATATATGTAACATCACTTCAAGTTTGAATAAGGGAGAGGAGGAAGAAAAAGATTATATCAATAGTATTGGCATAAAGTAAACACTCCACAAACTAAAAAAGGCTCCAGCAATTGCCCTCGAAAGTGGGAAGCGCAAACCCACATGAAAGAACTTCCACCTAGATCCCCATTTTCCAACCCTTCCGCCTTTTTCTTTTTTCTTTTTTCTTTTTTTGGGGGGGGGGCTACTACGTGTCTGTTACTTTTATCATTCCGAGATTTGCATAAAATCTCCACTTTAGCCTTCTTAAAATACAGGTATCTTTGCCTTACCCTTACTCAAAATTTGTTTGCAATTAGTTCATAGTGGGTACCCTTTGCTTTTAACTTTTGCTAGCTAAAGTTGTTTGATGCAAGCAAGTACAGTGATAGATACAAAGTAAGGAATTTAATGCCAAGGGAAAATGACAGAAGAACACTCTCTTGCTTCCTGTTTTTAGAAAATGGTTGCAAACTTAGAGATATATGCGACTTTTTTTTTTTTTTTGAAAGATTTACATTTTATTCTATTATTACTGGAAATCATCTCCCATGGTAGTAACGGAGCATCTGGCCTGCTCTTCATACACTAATTATTAACCTTTATAAAATTAGATACAGTTAATCAATAATATGAGATAAGCAAAGTGATAAATATCTTATTATAATACACTTTTTAACTGTTCTTGTTTTTACTTTAAAATTATATTATCATATATTATATTGAAAAACAATGATATGATTTTATAGCAGAAAGACAATATAACTTATAAATTGTGTAAAATCTTTTCTCCTACAATTCTTCACAATTATATATAAAGTCACGTACATAATACGTTTTTGTGAATAGCGTTAATCCAATTAGTGTGTTATTCTTACATCCGACTTTAGAATTAATAATTGAATCTAACTTTTTAAAATTTGATAATTTTAATTTATATATCTTGTGAATTTAAGTTAAGGCAAGAGAAGCGTTTGCACAAGATATGCATCATCACTCTGACACAAAGCAAAATCTAATTGGGAAAATTACTACAGAGTGTTGCCCTGCTTTTACTATTACTCAAAGGTTTTCTCTTTACTTGAAGCTGTTATTTTAAGGAGACAGATGAGTCAGGTGCTTTTGTGCTGGCAATGTCTCTATCCACATTATTTACTCTTGTGCCCTTATGGTGAGAGGAAGAGCAAGTGAGACTAATAAAGGCTGTGGTCACTGTGCATAAGCTGCCCAACTTGAGCTACTACTCTCTCTCTCTCAGGCTCTTTCTCCATCAACCTCTCTTTCTCTGTTAACCTCTCTATGTGCCAGAGGTAGCAATGGTGAGCTGAGTTTGTGGTATGGACAGCTAGCGGAGTTGGTCAGGAGGTGGAAGAAGGGAAGGATTTATCTGATACCATCGGAGGCAAATCATTGTGGACCGAGAAGCAGTAAAGAAGAGGTAAGTATTTTCCAGTTCAAGTAAGTTGTTTGTTGAATTGAATCTGGGGTTGGCAGTGTCAGTAACTGAGTGTGTAAATTGGTATGTCCTTGGGATGTTGGTGCCCAATTCCAGTGAGTGAGGAAGAGTGTTCACTATTGTGGGTGAAGTTAGAGGGGTTGAATGTGTTGGTATTCATTTGTAGTCATTTAATTTAGTTTAATTTAATAAAATGTTATATGATGTAAGTAGGTAAAGTTTGGAGTGTTAATATGTGGGTGAGTGAATGCGTCAGAAGTGAATAACGGGAGGTATATCCCAGGATAACAGTAGTGTCAACCTATGATGACAATATTATGTATGAAGGTTAGTTGTAGGCAGAATGTAACATGGCAACCGGTGAAAGTATGGATATGTTGAGGAGGGTAGTGGTGATATTTAAGGCAACAAATGCATGTGTAAATGTGAGAAATAGCCTGTTAGTATTGAGAAGTATAGTTGGTGACTCTTGATTGTTATGTGCAGGCGGCATCGTCAATTGTGTGAAACAGTTGACGTTGGGTACAAGCAGTGACGATGATGCAAAGCAATTCAGCGGGGGACATAGTTGTGCATATGAGAGAGATTGTTGTTTATGTCTGTTGGGGTGGGGTGTTGGATGATGGGGTGAATGGGTTAATGACATATGTGGGTCGGAGGAATGCATGTATGTGGATTTCACCGAGCATGGGAGTTGGTGACTTGTTGAAGTTGTTAAAGAGAGAGATGGGGGACAGCATAAGAGGGGGGCACATGTGGTATAGTTTGAAGTTTGACTGGAGAATGTTAATGTCATTGGAGAAAGATGAGGATGTTGTCAAGTTACTCAGAGGCAATGATGGGCATGCATATGTTCATATTGCGGGTAAGGATGGCCCCCATGCTGGTCCAGTGGGGGAATGTCAGCAAGTAGAAGTTGGGAATGGGGGTGTGTCGGTGGTAGGTGTGGGGGCTGTAGGGACAGGTGGGGGCGTGGGGGATGACGAACGACGGAATGTTGATGGTGTTCCCTGTTTACAGAATATTACAAGGTAAATTCTGTGATATGTGAATTCATTTGAGGTTCTCTCTAATATGTTGTCGACATGGGATTAGGGTATTTAAATATGTTACTTGTTATGGATTCATTAATATGACATGTATGCAGGGCTGATGGGTTCGGGAGATCGAAGGAGGCCGCACAAGCAGGGGTGAATGACGTAGGAAGGGTGGCGTAAGTGAATGTCATGCCAGATGATGTTTTCGCGGACTTGGACTCAGCATCTGATATTTATAAAGGCGGTTTGTGGGCAGAATGTATGATGTAAAGTGGTATATGTATAGTTGTTTTATGGAGGACAGTCACCGTCTTAACCCAACTTAGCGCCTATGACAACCTGGGATGACCATACCGAAATTTGAGGATGGACACTGCGATCAACCTTGGTTAACGCGTACTGTAAGCCTAGCATAAGTAAATGTCCCTGTGTGGCGTATAAATCATAGAATGTTGGTTGAAACTTATGTCGCAGTCGTAGTGCACTTGATAATGGAGGCTTACTG
>JAKOGI010000591.1:300000-352500 GCA_029747015.1 Carnegiea gigantea | reverse complement strand
GAATGTAGCTAATAATGAAAGAGAAGATAAAACTAAGGATCTTGGATAAGATGTCACCACCAAGATTCTTAGAGTTCGACTTCAAGATCAAGTGAGATAAGATATCACCACTCAAATGATCAAGAAGAACTCTTGAACACCACTCTAGAGAGCTAATCTAGAGATAAGTAAGAGAGAAAGTTACGAGAAGGGAGATAGCACTCAACCTTGTGATTAAACTCACTCAATTTCATTCATTCGTTGATATCCAAAGTACACATCCAAGGGCCTTTTATAGGCAAAGAAGACTCTAAAAATGCTGCTAACTCATGAGTTACAAAGCATTAAACACTAGGATAGTAAAAGACACGGAATTTAAACAAGGCTATTAAGACAATGACTCTTCTAGAATCTAAGCCATTACAACTCCATCCTTTCAATGTGTAACCTCCCAAATATTCCAAAAATATGCTGAGATGTCTGGAATTTAAGCCAAGGAGCCATTGGGAGCCGTTGGAGAAGCATAAACACACACTTAGGGCTTTCAATCCAGGCATTAAATGCAGCCGTTACAATCTACAGCAAGGTCAATTTCACTGAGCCATAACTCCGTGGATACTGCTCCAAATTGAACAAATGAGATATCCCTAGAAAGCTTAAGAAGTGTAGTTTCCAATGGTTCAATTTCATTAGATTTGGACTTGCCAATCGAAAGATATAAGCCGAACAATCCAAGCTGCCAGAACTATAACTGAAAACTGGCAGTTTTGATAGCTGGGCTTTGAAGGCTGAATTGAGTGGGTAAATGAAGTCCAAATGACTAGATTCTTGGCTTATTGGAAAGCTTGTTTCTGGACGTTAAGTCAGGCAACCAAGGTCAGAAATGCGGGACTAGCACATGATAAAACCGGGAAAGAAACCTCCGGGGCTTCAAATTGACTACTCATGATCTTAAGAACCTTTTGAACATCTGTAGGCTTGGGTTGACCATCATCATGATCCACCAGAGGTGCATCATCCTCCCCTTGTTGAAGAGAATTTGTCCTCAAATTCTGAAGCTCGTCATCATCATAGTAGGGTTTAAGATCCGCGACATTAAAAGTGCACGAAACCCCATACTCTCTGGGTAGATCAATCTTGTAAGCATTGTCATTGATCTTCTCAAGAACTGTAAATGGTCCGTCAGCCCTAGGCATGAGCTTGGATTTCCTTTTAGAAGGAAACCTCTCCTTTCGAAGATGAACCCAAACTAGATCTCCAGGCTGGAATATAGCCTTCTTACGGTTCTTGTTTGCTTGAGCTTGGTACCTCTCATTTGCCTTCTCAATTTGCTCTTGGACCTTCTTGTGAAGATCTTGGATTTCTTTCACCCTTTTGCTGGCTTCAACATTCATTTTCTCTATGTGAATGGGCAAGAGATCAAGGGGACCAAGAGGATTTTGTCCGTACACAATCTTGAAGGGTGACTCATTGATGGTTCGACTTGGTGCTCTATTGTAGGCAAATTCCGCATGAGCAAGTAGTAGATCCCAAGTCTTCAAATTTTTCCTCACAAGGACTCTAAGCAAAGTCCCCAATGTGCAATTCACCACTTCAGTTTGACCATCCGTTTGCGGGTGACAAGTAGTACTAAAATTCAGTTTAGTTCCCAACTTCCTCCAAAGAGAAATCCAAAAGTGGCTAAGGAATTTTGAATCCCTATCCGAAACAATAGAGAGAGGAATTCCATGCAATCTTACCACTTCTTTGAAATATAGGTTGGAAATATGGGAGGCATCATTGGTCCTGTGACAAGCTATAAAATGGGCCATTTTTGAGAACCGATCCACGACCACCAAAATAGAATCTTTGTTGCGTTGAGTTCGCGGTAGTCCAAGCACGAAATCCATGCTAACATCCAACCATGGTCCTTGTGGAGTATGCAATGGGGTATAAAGACCTTGGGGTAACACATGGGTTTTGGCCATTTGACAAGTTGAACACCTTTTGATAAGGTCTTGAATGTCTTTGAGCATATGGGGCCAAAAATAGTGCTCTTTGACCATGATGTATGTCTTGTCTTCTCCAAAATGACCAGGAAGTGCTCCTCTATGAACTTCTCTAAGTATGAGTTCACGGGTGCCACACCTTGGCACACAAAGGCGGTTTCCTTTGAACAAGTATCCTTCACGAATGGAATAGTCTCTTTGAGGGTGTGACTGGCAAGACTCATACAATTCCTTGAAATCTTCATCATTTTTGTACAAAGACTTGAGATGTTCAAATCCAAGCACACATGTTCCAAGTTGGAATTAGAGTGGGTACCTCCTAGAAAGAGCATCTGCACCTTGATTGAGCTTTCCGGATTTGTGCTTAATCACAAAATGGAAGGATTGCAAATACTCCACCCATTTAGCATGCCTTGAGTTCAACTTATGTTGGCCTTGAATGTATTTTAAGGCCTCATGATCGGAGTGCAATATGAACTCATTGGTTATCAAATAGTGAGTCCAATGTTCAAGGGCACGAATGATAGCAAAGAACTCCTTATCATAGGTAGAATACCTTCTCCTTGAGTCACTTAGCTTCTCACTAAAGTAGGCGATGGGCTTTCCTTCTTGAGATAGGAAGGCACCAATGCCAACTCCGGAGGCATCACACTCTACTTCAAACACTTTATCAAAACTTGGAAGAGTGAGAACCGGCGCTTGAGTGAGCTTCTCCTTGAGTTCTTCAAAGGACTTTTGGGCTTGACTAGTCCACACAAACTTGGTTCCTTTGAGGACTTCGGTCATCGGGGCTGCAATTGAGCTAAAGTTATGAATGAACCTCCTGTAGAAGGAAGCTAACCCGTGAAAACTCCGAACATCATGCATTGAAGAAGGTGTTGGCCAAGATCTGATAGCCTCCACCTTACTATGATCCACTTGCATTCCTTTGGCCGAAACAATATGGCCAAGGAACACCACTTCAAGAGCAAAGAGAGTACACTTCTTGAGATTCCCGTAAAGCTTCTCTTGTTCTAAGACCTCCATAACTTGTTTAAGATGCTCATAATGCTCCATCTCAGTCTTACTATAGACTAGGATGTCATCGAAGTAGACCACCACAAATTTGTTAAGGAAAGGCTTGAACACTTGGTTCATCAATCTCATAAAGGTACTTGGGGCATTGGACAGGCCAAATGGCATGACCAACCATTCATAGAGGCCCTCCTTTGTTTTGAACGCTGTTTTCCATTCATCACCTTCTCGGATCCGGATTTGGTAGTAACCGCTTCTAAGGTCAATCTTCGAAAAGTACACGGATCCATGGAGCTCATCCAACATGTCTTCCAATCTTGGAATTGGATGCCGGTATTTAATAGTGATCTTGTTGATAGCCCGACTATCCACGCACATCCGCATGGTTCCATCCTTCTTAGGAACAAGAAGGGCGGGAACGGCACAAGGACTTAGACTTTCACGCACTAGTCCTTTGGCAACAAGCTCTTCAACCTGCCTTTGAATCTCTTGGGTATCCTTCGGGTTCATTCGATATGCAGGCTTATTGGGGAGTACGGCTCCAGGGATGAGGTCAATATGGTGTTGGATGGTTCTTTTAGGGGGCAAGCCGGGTGAAATTTCATCGGGAAAGACTTGTGAATAGGCTTGTAGTAGTTTGATGGCTAAGGGATGTGTAGGAGCTTCGGTTTGATCATGAGTGGGGGTGTAAAGGATCATTTCTTTGTGAGGTTTAAATTCATGGTGCTCGGCTAAGAGGGTAGGTTCAAGGAAAGAAAGGTAAACCTCTCCATCCTTATGTGTTTCTTTGGACTTTGGCTTGATGACATTTTGTGGGGCTAAAGGAGCTAGGGTGATTTTCCGGCCATCTTTGTGGAAGGTGTAAGTATTTAGGAAACCATCATGTTTTACCTTCCGATCATAGAGCCAAGGCCTTCCCAAAAGGATGTGACAAGCATCCATGGGAATAATGTCGCACCATAGTTCATCATGATAGCTTTTCCCAATGGAAAAGGAAATCAAGCATCTATGCGAAACTTGTAATCGTTTACCTTGGTTAAGCCATTGAATAAAGTAAGGTTGGGGGTGCGCTTCTGCCTTCATCTTGAGCTTCTCTACCAAGGTGGTTGAGGCCACATTGGTACAACTTCCTCCATCTACAATAAGAGAGCAAACGCGGCCATTGATGGTACACCTTGTATGGGAGATGTTTTCTCTTTGCACCGCATAGTTTGCATCCTTGTGACCACTTAAGGTCCTCCTTAGTACCAACAATTCTTCTTCATCCGCTCCTTCAACACATTCCTCCATTCCTTCCATCTCGTTTTCAACCTCCTCTTCCCTACCTTCTTCTTCCTCCATGTTTTCATATTCCACCAAGGTAATAACCTTTCGGTTGGGACACTCCGAGGCTATATGTCCAAACCCATGGCATTTGTAGCACCTCCGCTTCTCAAATGGATTTTGAGGGGGTTTGGGATCATTTGATTTGTGGCTAGAGGAAACCGGATTGGTATTTTGTGGCTTAGGAGGTAGTGGGTTGCTCCCCTTGTTGAAAGGGAAACTACGGCTCAAAGGTCTTGGAGGTTCTCTTCGAAGCCTGGTTTTTCTTTAGAGCTCAACTTTGTGGGCAAGGGCACAAACTTCGTCAAGGGTAGTATAATGTTGTAGCTCCACAACATTCCTTATAGATTCATTCAAGCCTCCCAAGTAACGGATAATGGTTTGGTGTTCACTCTCCCGTAAATCACAAACCATGACAAGTCTCTCAAACTCTCGGGTATACTCCTCCACACTTTTCGACTCTTGTCTAAGGTTATGGAGTTTGGTGTAATTATCAGAAAGGTAATGGGGTGGTAGAAATTTGGCTTTTAGCTTTTCTTTCATTTTCCTCCAACTTCTCACCTTTTCCTTCCCTTTTCTAACTCTTTTAGCCTCAACATTACTCCACCAAATGGAAGCGTACTTACGTAGTTTTAAGGCCACAAGTTTGACCTTTTTATCATCTGGCACGTCCTTGAATTCGAACACTCTTTCCACCGTGTTGAGCCAATCTAGGAACTCATCGGGATTGAGGTGTCCTTCAAACTCGGGAATTTCAACACGGAAATCCAAAGTTTGTTGTCTACCTCGTTCTCTTCTTCTTGGCCTCCTTTCTTCTTCTTCGTTGGAGTCATGGTAACTCTCCACTTCCTCTTCAGAAGGCTCATGAGCACTACCCGTGGGGGTGCTTAAAACTTCTCTTCGGTTCATCCTCATTGTTCGGTCTAGTTGTTTTCTCAAATACTTAAGTTGGGAATCCTTTTCAGCGTTTAGCTTTAAAGCCTGCTCCAACTTCTCTTCTAATGACATGCTTGAAGACATAGTGGTGGTTTTTTGTGAAAGTATGCTGGAAAGAGGGGGGTGCACGGTCGTGCTGTATGGCACGGGATGACCGTACGGATTTGCTGCCGAGTGAAAAAAACTGTGAAAGCGAGAGTGGCACGGTCGTGCTCAGGCGCACGGAGCAGCCGTGCTGAACTTCTGTCTGGGCAACGCTGATTTTATGGTGCTGTGAGTAGAGAACGTGTTTGGGATTAATTTGGGAAGCTTCGGCCAAGAGAGTAACCTAAGCTCTGATACCAAATGATGCACTTCTAGGCCCTAAAGGAACAAGGACTAAGAAGGGATCGTAAAGTGAGTGCGGTTCGAATGTAGCTAATAATGAAAGAGAAGATAAAACTAAGGAAATTAGATAAGATGTCACCACCAAGATTCTTAGAGCTCGACTTCAAGATCAAGTGAGATAAGATATCACCACTCAAATGATCAAGAAGAACTCTTGAACACCACTCTAGAGAGCTAATCTAGAGATAAGCAAGAGAGAAAGTTACGAGAAGGGAGATAGCACTCAACCTTGTGATTAAACTCACTCAATTTCATTCATTCGTTGATATCCAAAGTACACGTCCAAGGGCCTTTTATAGGCAAAGAAGACTCTAAAAATGCTGCTAACTCATGAGTTACAAAGCATTAAACACTAGGAAAGCAAAAGACAAGGAATTTAAACAAGGCTATTAAGACAATGACTCTTCTAGAATCTAAGCCATTACAACTCCATCCTTTCAATGTGTAACCTCCCAAATATTCCAAAAATATGCTGAGATCTCTGGAATTTAAGCTAAGGAGCCGTTGGAGAAGCATAAACACACACTTAAGGCTTTTAATCCACGCATTAAATGCAGCCGTTACAATCTGCAGCAAGGTCAACTTCACTGAGCCATAACTCCGTGGATACTGCTCCAAATTGAACAAATGAGATATCCCTGGAAAGCTTAAGAAGTGTAGTTTCCAATGGTTCAAGTTTCATTGGATTTGGACTTGCTAATCGAAAGATATGGACCGAACAATCCAAGCTGCCAGAACTGTAATTGAAAACTGGCAGTTTTGATAGCTGGGCTTTGAAGGCTGAATTGAGTGGGTAAATGAAGTCCAAATGACTAGATTCTTGGCTTATAGGAAAGCTTATTTCTGGACGTTAAGTCAGGCAACCAAGGTCAGAAACGCAGGACTAGCACATGGTAAAACCGGGAAAGAAACCTCCGGGGCTTCAAATTGACTACTCATGATCTTAAGAACCTTTTGAACATCCTTAGGCTTGGGTTGACCATCATCATGATCCACCAGAGGTTCATCACCATCAACATTCCGTCGTTCGTCATCCCCCACGCCCCCACCTATCCCTACAGCCCCCACACCTACCACAGAGACACCCCCATTCCCAACTTCTACTTGCTGACATTCCCCCACTGGACCAGCATAGGGGCCATCCTTACCCGCAATATGAATGTATGCATGCCCATCATTGCCTCTGAGTAACTTGACAACATCCTCATCTTTCTCCAATGACATTAACATTCTCCGGTCAAACTTCAAACTATACCATATGTGCCCCCCTCTTACGCTGTCCCCCATCTCTCTCTTTAACAACTTCAACAAGTCACCAACTCCCATGCTCGGTGAAATCCACATACATGCATTCCTCCGACCCACATATGTTATTAACCCATTCACCCCATCATCCAACATCCCACCCCAACAGACATAAATAGCAATCTCTCTCATATGCACAACTATGTCCCCCGCTGAATTGCTTTGCATCATCGTCACTGCTTGTACCCAACGTCAACTGCTTCACACAATTGACGATGCCGCCTGCACATAACAATCAAGAGTCACCAACTATACTTCTCAATACTAACAAGCTATTTCTCACATTTACACATGCATTTGTTGCCCTAAATATCACCACTACCCTCTTCAACATATCGATACTTTCACTGGTTACCATATTACATTCTGCCTACAACTAACCTTCATACATAACATTGTCATCCCAGGTTGACACTACTGTTATCCTGGAATATACCCCCCGTTATTCACTTCTGACGCATTCACTCACCCACATATTAACACCCCAAACTTTACTTACTTACATCATATAACATTTCATTAAATTAAACTAAATTAAATTACTACAAATGAATACCAACACATTCAACCCCTCTAACGTCACCCACAATAGTGAACACTCTTCCTCACTCACTGAAATTGGGCACCAACATCCCAAGGACATACCAATTTACACACTCAGTTATTGACACTGCCAACCCCAGATTCAATTCAACAGACAACTTACTTGAAGTGGAAAATACTTACCTCTTCTTTACTGTTTCTCGGTCCACAATGATTTGCCTCCGATGGTATCAGATAAATCCTTCCCTTCTGCCACCTCCTGACCAACTCCACTAGCTGTCCATGCCACAAACTCAGCTCACCATTACTACCTCTGGTATATAGAGAGGTTGACAGAGAAAGAGAGGTTGATGGAGAAAGAGTCTGAGAGAGACAGAGTAATAGTTCAAGTTGGGCAGCTTATGCACAGTGGCCACAGCCGTTTATTAGTCTCACTTGCTCTTCCTCTCACCATAAGGGCACGAGAGTAAATAATGTGGATAGAGACATTGTCAGTACAAAAGCACCTGAGTCATCTGTCTCCTTAGAACAACACCTTCAAGTAAAGGGGAATCTTTGAGTAATATTAAAAGCAGGACAACACTCTGTAGTAATTTGCCCAATCTAATCAATATCGCAAACGGTTACAAAGTATTTTTATGTGTCTCTTCCTTTTTGGGTGGGTTTTCGCTGGCTTGAGGGGCGATTCTGTGACCCATGATTATTGATTGAAAGCACGATGGATGTCAGTTGGCAGTTAAAAGTACCATGCACCTCGGCTTTTTGCTAATCTGTAATATGTCTCCAGCAGCTCTAATAATAATGTCACCTAAATTTAATTTTATGAATAATATATACAAGTAGCATATAATATATATATTCATGTCTTTGCATTCACAATTTATTAATATAGGGTTATTCTTTAATATGTATTGAATTCCTAGGCTTTTCTTGTTTGAATAATTATTATGGCCATGTGGTTTGGAGGGTATGATGCCCAAAAGGTCAATTAGTAGTAGTATTGTTTACTAAACTAAGTTGCTCAATTATAACCCTCCATGATCAGTGTGCTTCTTTGTATTATTCATCGAAGACAATCTAAGTTTAAGGCACTATTAAAGTACGGTAGTGCAAATAGTAGTATGAAAATGACTTGCTCGTTCACGTACAATGCAAAAAGTTTAACGTGGGAGAAGAAATATTGGTGATTCAAAAAAAAAAAATTGCTATAAATGCATGATCAACTTAATCTTACATGTGTCTCTTTAGGATAGCTTAGTGATGATAAAATGACTTATTTTTAAAGGTAATATCAATATTTTATTAGTCATATACCGTCTGTGTATGAACAAAAATTTAGTCATTCAAAAAAAAAAAAAATCCTACATTCATAATAGTATTCAAAGAAAGGTGAAATAAAACACAAATCAAGACTTGCCACTAGTAAAATGCTCAATGATTACCATCTTTAATGCAAAAAGGAAGAGAAAAAAGGAGAATGACACGACTAAACACACAAGAACATACAATTCCAATTGACACTATTATGTTAATGGAATTGGCCATTCATTTTTATGTATATCAAATGAGGCCTTAAACTAGTTATTAAAATTGAAGTTTTAAATACAATAGACCTTAGGTTTAATTTTGTCCATTCCTTTTTTATTTTTTATAGGTAAGTTCAGCTATTTTATGGAACCCCTATCTTAAAGAACCTAAAAGAGTTGGAGTAGCCCTCGGAAAAATCAGGCTCAAAGGCATTCGGATGCTACTCAAGTTAAGAGCTCATTAGCACCCTTTCTTACTTACCGTAAGTAGCTCATTTAAACCAAAAAACTAATGTATATCATGTACATAATTTTGGAATTATTTAGAGAACGAAAACTTTGAATATATACAAAAAGAAGGAAAACTTTGGAATTGAATTTTATTATAATGCCCTAAAGTTGAGGGAAGTCCATACCTAAAAAGGTGCCCAAAAACCAAAATTAGTTGAGCAAAACATGACACAAGTACCCTAGCTAGGTCATTCACTTGCAACTCTATAAGAGATTGCTCTTTTGTCGTAACCTCATTAGTCACATGTCTTGTTTGGTTGAAGGAGTGACGGTGGATACATGGTATGAAGGAAGTTACGAAGAAGCCACAACGCTAGTTTTCCCTCTTGTTTTTTTTGGGCCTTAGTAAAGGGAATAATGCTAGTGTATTTGCATGGTTTTCGCTCAATTCGTCTTTTAATTTAAAGAGATTATTGATTAGTCTTTGTTGAATAGATTATTGATTAATTAGTTTTACGATGAATAAGTAATTGGCAAGTTGATGTATGAACCTCTTTGGAAGGTTCACAATATATTGATTGGATTGATTGATTTTACATCAAGCTCAGTCTATCTCTATAATCAAGTGGTTGTTTAGAATAACTTTTTAATATTGATACCTTGAGTACTCTGTTGTGGAAGGTAGCTATAGCTACATCACAATATTATTCCCTTTTTTTTTTTCCCCTGAGGTAAGATTACCAATAAGTTCTATCACTCTATAGGCACAAAATAGTTAAATAGAAGGCTTGAATGGTGTAAGTAAGGTTTTGTTCTTTTCGTTGAGAAATATGAATTAGGAAATGAGTGAAGTTGGTTAAGATTGATTAAAGTAGATTAAAATTGGTATTTTGTTTTGTTGAAGTGGATTGAAGTAGATTGACGTAGGTTGAAGTAGATTGAAATTAGAAGAAGATGGTATATGGGTTGAGGTTGGTATTTTATTATTTTTTTTTTGGGGTTAAAATGGATTGAAGTTAGTTGAAGTGAGTTGAAATGGGTTGAAGTTGATAAATTGAAATTTACTAACAAAAAACAGGCCCTAAAAAAGGCGAGTAAGAGAGAAATTAATAGTTGTTTGAACCACCCTTTCCCAGCTCCCCTCAGAAGAAAAGGAAAAGATCCAAAGAACCAAAACTTCTTTTCTTCACCAAAACAAACTAAAAAAAAACTATTACAGTATATTATAAAACTATCCTAAATTTTTAACTATAACTTAAATTTTTGATTCAGATGATTTTAAATTATAAAATTATCCTATATTTTTTACTATAATTTAAATCTGATTGAGATGATTTTCAACTCGGGAAGAAAGAAAAATAACTCCAAATTTTATGCCTCATTAATTGGACAAATATTTGCAAGTTTGAAAATGATGAAGGACATGAACAGTTGGAGAAAGAGCTCAGTGAGAGGATTACTCTAAGGCCAGTAGCTAGAATCGAGATGACTTTTTCTAAAGACTCTATTCATCGAATGCACAACGTCATTCCCAAATAATTCTTTAAAATACAATAAAGTTTCTCCTACACTTGTGTTGCGCTCACAAATGAAGGCACTAGTGTCTTACAAATATACAGAAATTCAAAGGGACAACAATGTGGGAAAATTCTTTCTCTTGATCCATGTCATTCTAGCATGTTTAAGCTTACAACTAAGCTAGGTATTTATAGAAAAACACATGTCTATTCATGAGATGATGACAACTTTTCATGAAAAGACATTTCCTAGAGAGTTACTAAATTAGTTTAATTACTAACTAGTGTTAAATACCCATGCAATACATAGAAAATCTCATAAGTTTTTTAATTGTAGTAATTATTTCTAATTTAATGGCAAGAATACTACAATAAGAATGTGAAAGTCAAACAGACGATACTCTTAGGATTAAAAAATTACTAATATTCACTTGGACTCTATTACACTCTAAATTGAAAAATCTAGTAAGTTTTCACATCTTGCATTAATAATATATGTTAAGAATTTTTTTAATAATAGCTATTCATCTAAATATAAATCTAAATATATTCATCTAAAAAATATAAGTTTTTTAGCAAAAATATTTATAGATTATTAGACAATTGGCTCAACATAAAGTAGGTATAGTATTTGCATGTAAAACTAAAGAAAGCTCCAATGTAGACATGAATATTAAAATTCTCATAAAAGTGTATCAACCATCAGAAAATGTTAAAATGGCATTGTTTTGAACTCATTGATCAATGTTATCAAAATAATAAACTTTTGCATCCAACATTTGAAGTGAATCAACTTTAATTTTCTTCGCTATTCGATTTACATAAAATTGCAATGTTGTAGCGTAATATATTGTTTTTGATAATATTGGAAGTAGTATTAGTAATATAACATAATTTTTTGATCAAAAGTAATATAATATAATGTTTTATCATTCCTAAGCATTGTCTTTTTTTAATTTGTAAAGAAAATCTCTTGAGTTGTAATTAATTGTATAATTAAAATCTTTTGGGAAAAAACTCTTCCACTTGTAATTGCCTAACTCATTTTTTAAAAAAAAAAATAAAACTGTTAATTATCGTAGAAATTTTGTAGAAATGACACTTGTCAAAAATTTAGGGGTACGTTTTGTTTATATATATATATATATTATATATATATATATATAATATATATATATATATATATATATGTGTGTATGTCTATAATATATATATATATATATATATATATATATATATATATATATATATATAAATAAAATACTGCACGGCACTCCATTAATCATATATCTTCAAAATAATTAATTAAAATTAATTATTCAAACAGCCTCTTAGTAATTTAATCAAATTTCCATTTTTATGAAAATTATCTCCAACATGAACTTATAGTGCCAATTTTATTACTAAACATCTTAGGGACGATCTAGAGGAGTCTAAAAGCCCAATTTGTATAAGTCCGTCACCCTCAAACCATTATTTGGATAAGTTTTGAAGTAGTTGATGGATGCGGGATTTAATTCCAAATAATTGCCATATCCTCCTAGTCATTGTTTTTCGTGTTTAATTATCTGGTGGGGAAAATAGATTAGTTAATGGCATTCATTAGAAACATTGACGTAAAAAAATAAAAAATAAAAAAAGACAGATTGATGTATTTAAAACATATACTACAGCTATTTTAACTAGATCGGATCAAATTGAGGTTCGGATTGGGTTGAAGGTCGGCAAATAAGGGCTTTTTTTTTTTTTTAAACCCTATCCGATCCTCATGTGGTTCAGCATATCCTCAACTCTAATCTGACCCTGACCCTGTGAGTACCCTCAAGTCATTGAATCAAATCTGACCCTCAAACCTTCATTGTACAAAATCTGGTTGTGCACTAATTTCATTTTCATCATAAAGTTCAACGCTAAATTAAAGATCCTATTAAACGAAATGTGAAACAATTATAGAAAGTTTCAATGAAAGGTATCACCATTACAAAATGTTAATGCGTAATATAGTAAATATAATAACTAGTTCACTAAACGTACTATTCAAACATAAGAGAGATCAGATGGTTGAGAGTCAATAAGATTTAGAGAGACAAAGTGAAGGGAGAGCTAAGAGAAGGTGAGAAAGTAGAAAGTCAAAAGACTTTGAATGACTGAAAACCAATTTTTTTAATTTTAATTTTTTTTTTTTAAAGTAATGATCAGCGGATCGAGTCAGAAGATCAACACCTCTACTCGGACCTGACCCTCATTATAGCAGGTACTCTCAATTGTGGGTTAGGATGGGTCAGAGGCCAAAAAAATTGACCATGACCATAATTTTTAGGGTCGGGTTAAGGTTGACCCGGCAGGGCTTTGGTCCGTTGATTAGGTCGAATTTTAATACAGCAAAATAATGACAAGGATGGAATTGAGGAAGAGTTAAGAGTTACTGCAATTTTATGACATACACTAATTCGCTAATTGCAGCATCTCATAATGACTCAATTATTGATATCAGTTGGGGGGGCTACACAAATGTGTTACTGAACTATTTACCTGTGCTTTACACGATGAATTTATAAAATAGGTGATAAGTTACTTAGAAATGATACGTAATTGATAATATTATTTAGAAAAGATGAGATAAATAAGTTACTTAGTAAGTCGTGCAATTATAAATAAAAATAAATTCTTATTATAAAAATTTAATAAGCCTAGTTACTGTATTTAGAAGTTTTTAGTATTATATTTTTTTATCTTTTTCTTATAAGGGATTTTCATCTTTGAAAATGGATATATACTAGTCACAATCTCATTCGAGTTATCCCAATATGTAGTTACACTAAGTTAGATTAGTCATCCATGATGTGCTCCTTTTGAAATCTCAAAGTTGGATGCATGGCCATGTGTTGGAAAATATGTCATCAAATTCTTCATTAGACAACATATCTCCCTAAGTCTAGTGTTCTTCTTAAATCATATGTTGCAACACGTGCAAGTTGTTGTAGATTCATAATTATTGTTCCAGTGATATGGCACAATTTGAATGAACTTTATTTTACCCTTTGGAAAGGGGACTATGAAAATAGTTGATGGATTTAGAAAAGTATAAAATTATCATATACAATAGCCGGGCTTATTGATTCGAAACTGCCTAATGATTTGTATGACTTGTTCCATCTCATAAGAAAAGAGAATGAGTTAGCAGAAACATGCATGGGTGTGTATATAGTAAGTTACTTTATTTAAATCATGGAAACATAAGTAGTTGTAGCATATTACCAATAGAATTTATGTCTGTTTAGTTAACCCATAGTTTTAAAACCCAAAAATAGTATTCCAATTTTGACCATCTAATTAATTAACAGAAAATGAGCTTATTTTGTTTCTTGAAATCAGAATGAAGGACCCATCAAAATCTTAGTTAACTCATGATTCCCCCCCCCCCCCCAAAAAAAAAAAAAAAAATGAAGGTTTGTGTCTGATCTTAAGTTGCCATTATTAATGATTTTGAACATTTGCCATGATTTATTTTTTAAAAAAGTGGAAATAGTATCCAAGAATGTATTATAGTATCTAATTATACAACAAAAACTAAAATTACATTAATTCAAGCATCCATTATAATATCAAATGTATGCCATGAATGTAAGTCCAATAAGTTACTCAAAATTGTTGTAGAGAATTTATAAATTAGGATAAAATTTTTAATATCAAACCCACCCCATATATCCAACCCTTGCAATTAATTTGCTTTTACTGTGAACCCAACCAAATCCCCCAACAACCCCTCCAGATTGTTATAAACCCAATATGACCACCTCACTCATTTTCAAAATATAAAAACTTTTAAAGACATAAAAGATGACACTCTTATCTACTCATGTAAAAAAGGAAGTCAATTTTATAATTTGTAAATCATATCATAATTTGTAGCTTAGATATTTGAAATTGTTTAATTGATGATAAATAGGTCATCCATCGATTTAGAGACATGGGAAATGGTTTGAATTGTTGCTTCAATTAAAAAGTTGCAAAGGCTAAGGAAGAGGATCAAATTATTGGTTTTTTTTAAAAAGCAAAAATCTATAAATGAACAACATAATAAAACATGAAAGAACCTAGACACAATTAAATTACTAATACGATACAATAGAATATAAGTAAAACAAAGTTTAACCTAAGCCACAAATTGAATGCAAATAATTAAGACTATAAACAAATCAAACCAAACACCAACACTATTAACCAAGCCTGACAAAAACTAAATCTAAAAAAGTGGGATTACGAATCAGAGTAAGAAATTGATGATGGTATTAATTAGTGAAAGACTAAATATAGAGAAAAAAAAAGGTAAGTGAAATGCCGGAGGGAATTACAATAAAAGAGTTTAAAAATTTAAACCATATGCAATTAAGGATCTTGACACTATTAATTAAAAAAGAGGAGGTCACTTGCAAATGAATTAAGAAATTAATGCAAATAATTGTATGAGAAAGGCCAAGGAATGGTAATTATTATATATGTGGAAGGGAGGTAAAAAATATTGCTTTGACACACATAAGCAATGAGCAAGAGAGAAGAAATTTTTGAAGATGACGGAATTGATTTCAACTATGAAGCATATTCTAATGTATAATTTGATAGGAGTAGGAACTACTTGATTGTTTGTACTAATAATGAAGGTTTAAAAAGGATACCTTTTTTATATATAATTTCCGTAGTTATTAATTATTAACTACTTCATAATTCATATTTTCATAATTATGGGATTATCTTGTCTTGAGATTTTACTTTACTATTTAAACTAATATTGAAGGTATCCGATCTTTTTATTAACATTCAAAAAGCTTGTGAAGGATATGTTTTTATATTTTCCATAATTATTAATTACTCTATAATTCTTTCCTTTCAGGAAAAAAGAGGTCACTCCATAATTCTTATTTTTATCATTACAAAATTATACTTTCTGAGAGTATAGTTTCTTAACATCGTTTCCTTACTTGCTAATGATTTTTTCCTCTATTGCAAATGTGATAGTTTTGAAAATTAGAAATTAATTTTTTTTACAATCCGGTGATTGTGACAAGGAGAGAGAATGAATTCAAACGGTTTAAGAAGAATATCTTTTTTTATAATTTTTGCCATTACTAATTATTCCATAATTCATTCCTTTTAGAAAAATAAACTCCATAATCCTTATCTCTATAATTATGGAATTATATTTCATGAGATTATATTTTCCTAAGATCATTTCCTTGTTAATATGTTTTTCCCCTAGTCCTATGCAATAGATTTGAAAATTAGGGGAAAAAAAAATTCTACAATCCAATGGTTGTGATGAGGAGAGAGAATGAATCCAAGGGTTCAAAATCTCTAGCTAATGAGACTACAAGAAAATTTTCATATCATGACAACAGTGCTTTTGTTATATAGTATAGGTACTCCATAATCATTATCTCCGCAATTATGGAATTATACATTGGGAGATTATACTTTTCGAAGATCATTTCCTACTTGTTAATGATTTTTTGTTGCTATTGCTATGTGAGAGATTTTAAAATTAGGGGAAAAAAAAAATCTTTACAATCCAATGGTTATGGTGAATAGAGAGAATGAGTCCAAGGTTTTAAAATATATAATTAATGAGAATGTAAGAAAATTTCATGTCATCACAAATTTGCTTTTATTATATAACATAAGTGACTCTACTTTTCTGTGAGCACTTAGGTAATATTTGATTGATAGAAAATAATCTTGTAATGCAAATAAATTTGTAATTGTATTTTTATTATTTTGTTTGGTTATAAGAAAATATCGCAAATAACAACTACGTTATAATTATAATTTCCGTGAGCTATATAATTATGATTACATTATAAGGTTAATTATATTATATTATATTCAACCAAATATCACATTAAAATAACAGCGAGCTAACAAATTTTAGATTGGAGATTAAAAGAGTTTGATGAACGGCAACAAAGATTGAAGCTGCTTACCTCTAACTTTATCACATGTTATTGTATATACAACTCTAAACTGTTTGATTATCATAGTATAATAAGATATTCAAATTCATTCAACAACATTAAATGACGTGTTTTCTTGCTAAACAGACAAAACATATTAATTTTATACAAAATAAAATTGTTTCATGTCCAACTCGTATTTCTGTTGAAAAATTAATTAAAGTTAATTGGTTGATCATATCATATTAGAGAAGCTTATTGTTGATTTGTGGTAATTTTATACAAAAGGTTGGCAAGTCAATGTTTCCCACCACCCTCAAGTGGATCCGAAAATGGCACTAATTCCAATTACTTTTCCAATGTCTGCAGATGGTCATGGTGTGAGTTTTCCTTTGGGCCTTTCCTTTCACAATCTAAAAGATATCCGCGAAGTGGAAAATACCATACCACTGCAACGTTCTTTTCTTTTCTTTTCTTTTCTCTTTTTTTTTTGTTTTTTACAACGTGGAACCACAAGGCTGCCTGCCCATTGCAGTACTCTATCTCTCTCTCTCATCGGCTAATTAAAAAGTGGGTAGCATTTCCCATGCCGAAGTATTGGCATTAGCTTTAATTTTGGGGTGTTTTTTTTACAGATCACCAATTAAAACCCAGATGCTGCCAAATCAGGCGACACCACCCTCTGACATACACTGCACTATATTATTAATTTATTGTTGTGTTTATTTAATAATAATATTAATAATAATTTTTAAAAAATGGAGTATATCAATGTGAACTGCCATGCAATGCCAGGACTACAGTCATCTGATCCTCTGGTGCAGGAAACCCCATGGACATGAGGACTGGGCGAGGCCCCCCCCCCCCCAAAAAAAACCCCAGCCTTGCTTGAGAAGGCCCCACACGTGCCTAGCCATGTCCCCACGTGCCTACAGGTCCTAGCATGTCGTACCTCCACTTGCAGTACGTAATAAACAGTGCGATACTCACCAAAATTAAACTACATCCTTATTAGAAGTTCGCAAAAAAATAGTTTGATCCGGTTCAAGGGGAAAAAAATTGTTTTTAAACTAGGACACTAATTTATGGGCTACAAATGATTTAATAAGACAAATTATCAATTATCTAAGGTGCTCAAGAAGGGAAGATAGATATGAGGGGTTTAAAATATCAAACGAAGAGTGTGTTTGGTAGGGGGTAAAATTATTTTTTCGGAAAATGATTTTCCTATTTTACATTGTTTGGTAAAAAGTGGAGGGGAAAATCATTTTCAGGGGAAAATGATTTTACCTCCTGAGAAAGAAAATATTTTCCCGTGAAAATGGCCGTAAAATCATTTTCCTGGGGTTTGAAACAACTCTGCTTCTGTAACTTCTGTTCGATTTCAGGAAAGTTTCAGCAAAGCTCGAAAGCTTCACTCCCTCTCTTGAATTTGGAAGTTTTGGTTCTCGCTATTGTTGGAAGCCGGTTGAAACACTCTCGCCGCTGTATTCGAGAGCTTTTAAAATCGACTTCAAATGCGCCATTAGAATCAAGAAAAAGTTAAAAGAAAACCCGTGACGATGATTTGGAATTTCAAAATATCTCCACCCAAATGGCAGAAATCGCTATGGCTCTACAAAAGACATCTAAATCCAAACTCGACGTCGACCTTCTTTATCAAGAAGTGATGAAAATCGAAGGATTTGGAGAGGGCTTTTTGGGTAGCGCTTTCGATCACATCGTAAAGTGTGAAAACCTTGCAAAGGGCTTTCTAGCAAAAAGTGACAAATTGAGAAGGATTTGGCTTGAAAAATTCAAAGAGAACAATTGAATGAAGTGATATTTCTCTCTCTATTTTTTTGGTCTCCCCTTTTTTGGCTAAGGAGAACAAACAGTTGAGAATTATGACTTTGTGACTGTTTGATGACTTTATAAGCACTACTAAATTGACTGTTTATCGATTAGCTTAGCCTATTAGTATCAAACATTTGAGAATTATGGTATTGAAAAATGATTTTTCATTTTACCAAATAGCAGAAAATGTAGGTAGAAAATTATTTTCCTTGGAAAATTATTTTCCATGGAAAATGATTTTCCTGAAAAATAATTTTTCCCCCTACCAAACACACCCGAAGTAAACTACTTGACATTATTGTTTAAGAATTCATTTTAACAAAGGACGAAATGAAAGAGCCAAAAGATATTAGAGCACTTGCAACGGCGTCCTTACGAGGCAAAAAGAGGAGAGAGAAGAGGGGCCGAGGCAAGCAAAAGGTTCCAATGGCCGCCTCGTGGCTCGTGCCTTGCAAGGAGGCTCGCGTTACCGTGGGGTTCCCGGGCTTCAGCTGGCTTTTTTTATTTTTTAAATATTTTTAATTAGTTTTTCTTTTTTTAAATTCTAAAAATAAAATTGTGTATTGTAGAATGAGTTCATGAGTATTATTTCATTTAATGAGTCAAAATAATAAACCTTTTATTAAAAAAAGTAAAGATTATGAGTCAAAAATTTAGATCACAAACTAATATAGTAAAGGTAAGCTTTCACTAGTAATTTCAAAAAATGGCTCACCGCTCAGAATGATGAGCGAAATAATTGAGCCCACAAAGTTGCTGAGGTGGCAGGCAACAGTAGGGAAAAGATACGTGGCTGAAGGAGAATGTGTCAGCAGTATGTATTTTGCAGTCCACTAACGACAATCACGGCCTCAAATTACGGATAAGCCCCTCCACTGCCGCTCAATTCACGACCCTATCCTCGGATCTACTTTTTCGTTGCAGTCTTTGCTTTATCGTTTTTAAAAAGAGATGAAAAAGATGAAAAATATTATGAAAATTTCACAGGCTTTTTTTGGTAACCGAATCTGTTTTTCTTTTTTTTCAACAAAAAACAAATATAATATTCAACCCTCCAACAAGTAAAAAGGCAAACCCCGAAACAAACTCATCTTTCTTTAATTCTTTCTCTCTCCTACCTTTTTTTAAATAAATGAATCTTTTTCTCCCCCTAACTCTACTTAAATAAATCCCACCCCCTCGTCGCACAATCCATTCTTTACATTTCTGCATGCCCTGCCTCTCTCTCTCTAGCCCTCTCTTTCTCTCTATTCTCTTCGTCTTCCTCTAAGAAGAAGCAAGAACAACCAAGAACCGCAACTCTAGGAGGAGATCAAAGAAAGTGATTCTCTTCGTTCATGGCGGTCGATCAGGCGTCAACGCATCCAGATCTCATGAAATATTTGCTAAGCATCAACAACCTCAATGGGAGTGGTACCCATAATCCTGTACAGATTTCTAACAATAATTTGTACAGTCACAGTACCGTAACCAATCCACTCGCCGTCGCGCCACTCCCTCCCACGCCAGCTCCGGCTCCGGCAAACGAATCTCTTCTTATTCCGTTTTATGGCCTCAACGACGTCGTCTTCTCCTCCGGCGTCGGAAAGTTTCAACCGGCGGTGAAGGACGACAGCGGCGTGACCTTTAATAATAGCTTCATTCCAGCGCCGGCGTCCAGAAAGCGCGCGAGAGAACCGGCGGTGGCAATTTCCGGCGGAGCTCTGCCTTCTTTGCTTGCCACCAATCCTGTCGCGTCGACCTGTAATAGTAGTATCGTCAACAAAGAAGCGAACGGTTTCTCTTTCCTCGGCGAAGATATCTCTCTGCAGATCATGCAGCAACAGCTGGAGCTCGATCGTTTAATCTCTCAACATGTAAATATCCTTTCCTTTCCGTCCTCTGTTTTTCTTGTAGACTGATTTCGTTCAATTTGATTAAATTTCTGACGGAAATTGCAATCTTATCAGATTGAGCAAATGAAAATGGAGATAGAGGATAGAAAGAAGCAGCAATTGAGGAGAATCATGGCCGCCATTGAAGAAGCCATGGCGCAGAAGATGAGAGAGAAAGAGGAAGAAATCGAGAAAATCGGCAGAATAAACCTCGAATTAGAAGAACGAGTAAAAACTCTGTGCTTAGAGAATCAACTATGGCGAGATTTGGCTCAATCAAACGAGGCAACAGCCAACGCTCTTCGAACGAACCTCGAGCAAGTCCTACAACAGATGACAGAAAATGCCGCCGGAGAGCTGACGGACGACGCCGTTTCGTGCTGTGGGAGCAGCGGCTACGGCGAGGAGAGAGCAAGAGAAGACGGCGGCGAACGGTGGCAGAGGAGGAGGGCGACCGAGGAGGAGGAAGGGAACGGTAAAAAATGGGTTTACCGCGGTGAAAAGAACAGGAGGTTGTGCAGAAAATGCGGAGATGGTGAGAGTAGCGTTTTACTGTTACCCTGCAGGCACCTCTGTTTGTGTACAGCTTGTGGGCCCACGGTGAATGCCTGTCCCATTTGCAACTCCGTCAAAAACGCCAGTGTTCATGTTAACTTGTCATGACTCATGACTAATGAATGTGTACAAAGAGAGCGGAGGCGAAGATTGGTTTTTTTTTTTGGGGGGGGGGGGGGTGGTTGGCGGGGGAAGAAGAGAATTTCTCTGGTGTTTTTAGGGAAGGAGATACATAATTTTTTTTTTGCAGCTGTAGCCACCTAAACAGTAGATGTTGATATGGAAATCATGATAAATACTGAATTAACCTCTTCGTCATTTCTTTCCTAATTTCTAATTTATTTTTATTGATTTGATGATTTCTTTCTTCCTTTGTTCATTTTACGCCGCTCAGAAGAAAATTTCAGAATTATTCGACCCTTTTAGTCTCATGAACTTCTAATATTTACAAATATAATTTTGACCATAAGTGGCTAATAAGATGAAGAGAAGGTTTTGGCTCATATATGTCATTTTAAACTTTTTTTTTAAATTAGTAGTAGGGTAAAACCCAAAATAGTGCCATAAGGCAAGTATATAGACAACTGTTAAATTGCAAATACACAGTTAGCATAAAGAAAAATAAACCTCTAAAGCCCATCATACCGGCTAATA
This sequence comes from Carnegiea gigantea, assembly GCA_029747015.1. Classification (NCBI taxonomy): domain Eukaryota; kingdom Viridiplantae; phylum Streptophyta; class Magnoliopsida; order Caryophyllales; family Cactaceae; genus Carnegiea; species Carnegiea gigantea. The sequence goes on along the minus strand of JAKOGI010000591.1, from coordinate 330,884 downwards.
AAAATCGAAAGAAGTGACTGCTTATAATTCAATCGGCTCGTCTTCTTGTTGTTGCTTGCTTTGCAGTTTCATCCTCAAACTTCGCATAATGTCATTTTAAACTTTATTATGAAATATGAAGTAAAAATTGTAATTTTTATTGGACAGTTTCATACAAACGTTTACCGATATTGAGTAATGTTAACAAAGATAATGAGAAATAGGAGGGAAGTCTCGTTGTGGCATTGAAATTGGGGATAAGATTTCAAATGAATGGTATTTTTGGGGGGATAATACAGTTGAGTGAGACGAGCGCGAATGCAATGCAGCGATGCGAATAGGGAATTGGCATGTTTTGGCCAAAATGCGGGTTGAGGGGGTAAGCTGTGAGATGGAGAGTAGTGGGGTATTGCAAATAGTGTCGTCTAAATTTAATGGCATGCACAAACTTTTTGTTTGTGGGCCTACACTCGAAAGGGACTTTGGCATGTCACGACATTTATCAATCAATGGTAAAATCAAACTAAAATAAGCAACTACTCCTTTCATGGGTTTTCAATCCCTATCTAAATATTTATGAGCAATGGATGGTTGCTGGAAAAATTCAACGTCCTCCTAAAATTGGTGATTTACTTTTCTTTAAAGCACTTGATTCAAAAACGCAACCATGTGTTGCCCATTTAAAGCCCTATTGATGAAATAATTACAAATCTTATTCACAATTTTGGCGTCAAGCAATGGTAGAAAGATTACATATATATGACACAAGAGGTACAGCTTTTGGGGCAGTAGTAATACAATTACTAATTCAAGGTGTTTATTATCAGATATCATATCATTTTTTAAAATTATAAATCCATGTATTTCAACTTTTTATGAAATCAGCTCGGTTTTTAGGACTTTAGAATTTCATATTGTTTTGATAATTTTATTTTTATATTATTTCAATGGAACTTCAGTCAAATTATTCACTAACCTATGTAATACTTGTCATTAAGGGCGTGTTCGGCAACAGCATTTTGGGTAGTGTTTAGCATTTTGACTAAATCAATATACTCATACGGTAATTTTTGGTGTTCGGTAGCACAGTATTTTAACTAGCATTTCAAATAGCGGAAAAGCTAACATTATTAACGTTTGACATTCAAAAGCAACGCTTCATATTTTTTGGCGAAAAAATACCCTTTGAAAATTTTATCTTTGAAAATTATCTATATCCTTTGACATCAATTTACATTAATCAGCTAATCAAATTTACTGTATATATTTATTTCAAATGTTCACCTAAACAGCTATTCACTAATAGGTAAATTAAAAACGCTATCTATTATCTAAATAACTATTTATTATCTAACTCGCTCTTTGCTTCTTGAATCTGCTAATTTCATCGAACACAGACTAAAGTTCAAAAGCAAAATCACATCTATTTTTGTAAATCAATTTCACCTTTTCCTTTTTGCTAAAGAGAAAGGTAAATACTGCGTGCAGAGAAGTACAATATTTTTGTTGGCAGCATCAAGGTACAAATTTTTCAATAAATTATAAAAAAATTAATAAATGTGAAAGCATGGGTGGGGCCCAAGTATGGGAGGACTAAAACCAGGAGAGTGATGAATGAGGGAAGCATCATATTCATGTAATCATGTTCCTCCTATTCTTCATTTTCAATTTTCAATTTTCCATTTTCAATAGTATTTATTATTTAATTAAAAAGGAGCGTTGTGTTCACGTGCGGTGATTTGGGATGAGAGAGAAAGGAAGGTCAAGTCAACGTTAATTATGAGGGCCAAGGTTGAATTTGTTTTTTTCGAGAAAGAAAACCCACCAAAACTATCTGAATTTTCTTTGTCATGTTTTCACGAAGCGTAAATAAATGCAGGTGGGGACCTCTGAGAGTATAGATTTGATTTTACCAATATTTTATTCTTTTTAAAGGAGAGAAAAAAGGAAAATAAAAGGCTGCCACGCAGGACCCGCGCAAATGTCGCTGTTATGCGCCAGGGAGCATCTCTCTCTTCCCATACACAATTACCTCGTGTGCACCACTCTTTTCTTTTCTTTTTCTTTCTTTTTCCCTGATTTTGTGGTAGCTTCATTTTTGGGTTCGTTTGTTTATTTCACCTTTTTTTTTTTTTTTTTTTTTTGGGCTGGTGACTTCATCGAAGCTGGAAAATAGGGCCTTGTTTGGATGAGCATGACTGGGTAAGGCTGCCATAAGTAAAGGGGTTATTTTTGTTTCAAGGGGCGGTGGCAGGGCTAGGCGGTTGGTGACCTGATCTTAGGGCATGACATTTCCCCCACAAAATAAAAAGAGAGGATCTGTGCACGTTAATTTAATTTAGCCCTTGCCTTTTTTAAGCGATCAACTTTAATTTTATTGAAAAAAATTTATATAAAAGAATTTTATACATAATTCAACTAGAGCGGATTAGAGATTAATAATTAAAAAAGGTAGAAAAGAAAAATGAGATTTTACTTAATTGATGCTTGACGCCTTGCTTTAATTTAAAAAAGTTCTCAAGTTAAATAAAGAGATTTAGTGAGTGAGTCTATCAAAACAAAGAAACTAAGTAAATGATGAGATTTTACTCATGGAGTGCATGCATGCCTCTTTTAATTTTAACCAATTACAATTTGCATTAAATGTATATTCGATCGAATATTATATATGAAGATTTTATTTTATATTTCAGTTATATACAAATAATTAATTCTCTAAATTGTTAATGTGGATATAGTTTCTTTTTGAAATCTTGATTGCATGTTCATAAATAGAGATTGTAAGACAAAATATTCATGTAACAAAATTCATAAAACAAGTAAAATATCTATATAAATTACTACCCACTCGATTATTATACATATTTTAAAATATTCTATATAACGAAATAAATTCTTTTTTAAGGAATTATGAAACAAATTCCAATGTTGATATTTTATGTATTCCTAAGATTTGCAAAATAAATTCATATATGCAATAGTTTTTCAGACACACAAATACAGTTTTTCAAAATGTCAAATATGGTTACGAACTTCCAAACAAAAACGAATGCTATGGAGAAGTGTTTTATTGCGAGGTCATACTTAGATTATTGTAGTAATAATATATTTCATTTAATTCAATTATGTTAAATAGATTAATGAAAACTAGAGCAAGATGATTCTAATACAATGCGAAAATCTTAACTAAGAAATAAGATAATTAAAGAAATGGACTAATCAAAATGTCAAAATATACTTTTAATTAAAAGTATATTTTTATATGATCTCACTTCTAAATGATCGACTTAATATTGACAAGTAGTTATATTGTAGTAAAGATTTTTATTTTTGATAGAAATTACAACGAATTTTCGGTAGAAGTTAAACCAAGACTAGACTCCTTCTTCTCTCCTCTCTAGAAAATCATAGTTTCCTCTTCTTCTTCTCCTCCTTAGGGGCTATGATTAACTTTCTGCCAATGTACCCCAATATTTCGTTTCTTCATGTTATTCCTATTAATTTTACTAACAATTATACTCTCTCCAATTGTGAGAGTTTCTTCACGCCCTCTTCTAATAGGTGATGTTTTCTCTCCCGTTCGTAGCAAATCTATGAACTTTTTTTTATCTCCTTTTGTTCATATGGGATTTGATTGTTAATTAATTGCAGAATCGGTCTACAATAGGCGTCAATTCTTCGAATTTGGACTTGCATAGTAGATGAATATTTTCAACCAAAAGAGACCATACAAGATTTGCTGATCTTCTTGTTAGATGTTGTATTATGAAGCAGCGATTGATAAAAAGAGGAGTACCCAGAAGGGTTTTAATTAGTTTTCTCTACCAAAAAAAACTTATTTAGTTATTTTAGTTATGAGTTTATTTAAATGTGATGTTTAGCGTTCATATAATATGATCTTCAATTAATGAATATATTCATCCTTTAGCTTCAAAAAAGAAAATAGTTATATTATATTGCTCCTTTGACAACAACAATGACATATATGTTGCTAAATATAGTAGCAAACGGATCCAGTATTTCCAATCATGTGGTACTAATAAATTGTAACCAAAATAATATGCCATTCATTTAGATAAACCGCTGTACCTCTCGTGAGCAAAACAAATACAGCCAACAAAAAGTGCCAGATATCTTTTTATTAAAAAACAAAACAGAAGAACCAAAATAAATCAAAAATCAAAAAGAAAGAAAAAGAGGGAGAGCTGTAGTAAAATGGGAGGAGAAAGGGAAAGAGAGAAGGGCTGGCGCGTAGAAGGGCGTTGAGGCAGCACAGGCCAAGCCAAGAAAAAAGCGATGCAACAAAAAAAAAAAGAAAAAGAAGAAAATTAAAAGCAGGAAAAAGACAACAATAAAATGATGTTATTGGTGTGGGTTACCAAGGCGCAGGGTCGTATCACTCACGTCACGCCACCGGGGCCCAGTCCTTGCGACGTCGTTTTCGCTGCACTGACCAATGCTCCTGCCCCTCAACCTGCTCTATTAATTAATGAATTAATTAATTAATTGATAAAAATAAAGGCAGGCAGGGAATACCAAGACGGGGGCATGTACATCCAACGCAGTACATCATCTCGCTACTCACTCTGCACCAGGTTTTCTCTTCCCCTTCCTTCCCACTCCCCTTTCCACCGACTTTTACTATCACTACAACCCCAATCCTAATAAATAGTAGTAGTCAATAATAATAATAATAATAATTTTATTATAATAATAACAACTCATAGTATTGATCTTATTTCAATGCAAGCATCACTAATTTTTTATTATGAAACCAAATTTACTCTACAATCACATTATGAGCATATTCTTTTTAACTTATTATAAGTTATTTATTGTTGATCAATGCTTATAGTTAAGTACTGATCAGTACTAATGACCACTGATTAACATTAATTAGTATCGAATGTTGATGATAAGTACTTATGATAATTGAAAAAAACATGACATATATTGTAAAATAAAATCCATACACGTATAACAGAGAACTCGAGATTTACGTTGATAAAGTGTTTGTTCACACATTAAAGGCATGTTCATTTCAACATTTAAAATCAGGGACTAGTATTTAGCAATGATTTATTAATGATTATTGGCATTTACCAATGATTAGCGACTAGCGATTATTATCGTTTACCAACATTCATTAGTAGTTACGAATATCATTTAATGATAGCCGATAACAATCAGTCAGCGTTCACCAATGACTACCAATATTTACTGGCAGTTATGATTAGTAGTTAGCGATCATCAACATTTGAGAGCAGTTAGTAGCAATTAGCGTTACCAGATGTTTTTAAATCTCTAAAACAAACAATCTATATGGGGAAAAATTTTTTTCGTTCATATTTTCATTAAATCTTCAAAGTCTCACATCGGTATCGACTAATCAATATGTCACTTATGCATTAGAACTCAATCTTTGATAATGAAAAGACACTCACAAGTAATGGACGGAAAATACGTTAATTGAATTGGAAGAATATATTAATGGTAGGGTTCAAACATAAAAAGAGAAAATTTTAAAACGTGTGTAGAATAATGGGTTAGATTGTTAGAATTGAAGAACCTAATCGTTAGGGTCTGTTCTTTTTGTGGGTCGATTTTAAAATACTAATATCAATTCACTTCAACCTACTTTAACTCACTTCCACTATTTTAACAAAGTTTAATTTATCACATAAAAAATTCAACCAACTTCAATGCATTTCAATCTACTTTAACCTACCTTAGTCTACTTTAACCTATCTCAACCTATTTTATCTTTTTACCCACTTTAATTTACCTACGAAAAGAACAGACCCTTAATAACGAAAAAGACACTCACAAATGATTGGCAGACAAATTGGTTACGTTAAGTGAATTGGAAGAGTAGGTTTTAAAGGTAAAAAGCGAAAAATCAAAAACACGTGTGGAATAAAGGGTTTTAAAAAAACCATATTTTCAAAGAATTAGTTACGTTTATAGCACATAGAAAACTTATTACAACTGTTGAGTTGAACAAAGACCGCACATTTTGATCTCCATCATAAATCTTACGACAATTCGCGGTTCAATGAAATGAATGGTAGTAAAAGTGTAAAACTGCGCGTCATGACTAGGATGATTGCATGAAACTCTGACTTATCAGAACCGTGCATGAGCCATCCTATTCAATATTTGACAACGTAGCACAATGATGCCCTAATTAAGTTTCAACTTTTTATCCTGAACCCTTTGAGAAAAAATTATCATGAGCGAGTCATCTTTGACTCCAGTTTTCTAGCTAATAACTTATCTGATTCAAATTGGAAAAAAAAAAAAAAAACCTTATCCCATCACATACATGAATACAAAATCAATAAATTTCATCATATGAATTTAATTCATTCTATATTTTATTATCTTCACCTAACTATCTAAAAAAGGAAATAAAATTATAAATTAGATATATATATATATATTATTTTACCAGTCTATTCATTAAGTATATATTTTGTTAATTTTTTTAAAAAAACCCCTCAATTTTAAATTTTATGGATAGATGGTAGATGAAATTCACATCGATTATTATTATTATTATTATTATTATTATTATTATAATAAAGTAGTATTCATGTTTTGAAAAAGAGGGATTTTTAACTTAAATTAAAGTGAAGGGTGTGATGAGAAAGTGGGAAGCATCGCATCACATCACATCACATGAATTCATCTGATGGGTCATGGATACAATTGTTGCGGCATCTCCTTTGTGGTGGCAGAGGCAGTAATGTTATCAATGAGTGATTGTCTCCATGTGTATGTGTGTGTGTGATTGTGTGAAAGTGAAATGTGCGCTGCCGCCCCTATTATTATTATTTTTTTTGTAGGTCCCCCATCCATGTAGGGCAATGGCAAACCTCATCAGATTTGACATTTCTTCAAGAAAAATACCCACTTTGCTCTTTGCCAACTTTAGTGGTATTTATTCTCCTTCTCTCTCTCCCTCTCTACCCTTTTTGGGTATTATAGTTTACTTTTTTTTTTTTATCTAGAAAAATACACCTAGGTAATAAGTGAGGGGCATGATCTTGAGTCTCCGCCTATACACCTAGATTACTAGCTTGTATGCTTCATATATGAGTGACACCAGCTACCCAATGTATGATATGTTAAATTATAGTTAGTATAAGATGTTTATTGTTTCGTCAGATTTTTTAATTTTGATTTATAACATTACAGTATAAAATTAATATTATATTTTCTTAGAAAAACTAACAATATTGGGATGACATTTATAACAGGGTGAAATTTGGCTTCAGCTCATTTCACATAAACATATTAATCAATAAAAGTAATCCAAAATTCAAAAAATAATAAATCCTTTACTCTTCCAAATTTGGTCATAGGCTAATGATAGGATTATTTGGAAATGGGGAAACACTATGATTAGAATGGATAAATAATTATCTCGTCTCATATAATATATAATAATTTTTAGATGTATTTTATTTTTTAAATTAAATTTTAAAAAGTTCATTATTAAGTCTAAAAATGAGTATGTGATTTATCAAAGAACATGGCTAGTCACAGTAACATACTGATGGTAGTATTGATTTTACATCAAGATTCATTTTGTTCAAAGTATGAGCAAACTTTAAAAAAAAAAAAAAACAATTTTAATCTCCCCATGCGTGCCTTACTTCTAGGAGGGGCTTGGCTTTTATAATTTGAGGTGGGGTTTTTTGGTTTTTTCAACAAATGTGATTTGACAATATTATTATTGCAGCTAGGCTGTCTATAATGTGTTAAATGAGGTGACATATGATGACCTCTCTCCGAGGCATCATGCCGTGCCGCGACATGTTTTCTATAGTTTTCTTAATAATAACATTTACAATACTTTTTTCAGCTGTCGGTCCAAGGCCATATTAGGCTTTAAATAAAGTTCAAACACGTACTGGCTTCAAAGCTGACAATTTATCAATTAATTAATTTTTTATTTATTTTAAGTTGGATTTGCTTGATTTGCTCCTTCTCCAACCGCAAACTTTAGGGGTTGATTACTTTGACTAAATGTAAAGATAAAGATGAGAAATTTGTTAGGTTTTGTTCTTTGAATGTGTAAGTAATGTCAATTATCAAGTATGGTATCCTCTTTTTTGCATGAATTTTTATATCATGGGGAGAATTTGTTGGTGGGTCATTTTCTTGCCAAGTAAACATCAAGTTACGCAACAATTGTGTGAACATAATTTAGTTTATTCAACCCCTTTATTATGAAGTAGACTATATATTCACTGTGTTACTATTGTATAATCATTTCAAGAGTATATATGATGTAACAACTTTGAAATATCTAATAACTTATTTATCATAATCACTAGAGAGTTGAAAAATACACCATGATGACATTTAGTATATAGGCAAGATATTGGCTTTGCTAACATTTTATGTACCCATTACATTTGCCATAGATTGAGTGGGAATTATATTTTATGATATTAAATTATTAGAAAGTTATGTATCTATAAAAATATAAGTATTAAGCCTTAGTCATGTTTTGTCTTATCTGTAATTTCAAATTGTATAAATAAGCTGATTGATGTATTAAGTCAAAATTTAAAAGGACTAGTCGTTAATTTTCTTTTTCAATAATATAAATCTATCTTCGTATAAGAACTAGTAATTTATAATTGTGCAATGCACGAGAAGTCTCACAAACCTGTTAATTTAATAATTTTTATAATTTGATAGTAAGATATACTATAGAAACTATCCCTCACTTTTGCAGGTTTCGAAGGCTTTCTATACATAATAAGAATATGCATTAAAATGGATGATAATTTTATCATCATAAAATTATTAATACTCGTATGAACTCTTGTTAATAAACAATCTTATATTATCTTATATTATCGTCGGTAATACTTAATACTAGCTTAGACCCTTGTGCCGTGAAAATTAAAAACAATCTGGTACCTTTTGGTAGTAATTTATTGATGGCATTATCTTATATACAAACTTTGCAAGGGTGGAGGGAATGTGGGGTCAGTGGAATCAACTGGCCTCCTTTTTTTAAAAAAAGAAAGAAAAATAGTATGCGGCAAAATGTTTTAAAAAAAGCAAGTTTATAATAAATAAAATTTGAGGCAATTCTTTTTGGCAAGTTTCATTCCTCACCCAACCTTCATCCCTCGACAGTCGATACACCCATAAAAATATCTAGGTCGTAGCCAATATAGTGAATAACCAAATTGCTTTTGAATAACCAAATTGATTTAGTAATTGAATTTGTTAATTTCAATTTTAAATTTATTTAATTTATCAATTTAATTTTAATTCTAGATCAAGATGCATCGATATCTCAGTTGAATGACTATTTTATATTTTAAATTGTGTGTGTTATTTTCTTCGACCTCCTTTCATTAAATTCCTAACTTTGCCACTAAGGATCCTAACTAAGCTTGTACTGTATCTAAGATTGCTAACATTCCATATTTATATTTATATTGATATCAAAGATACACAAAATAATAATAATAATGTAAATCAGATATATTTTATTATTCCTTGATGATGATGATGATGATGATGATGATGATAATAATAATAATAATAATAATTGTGCATTTATAATAAATAAGGTATAGAATGAGTGTATGTGATTATGTGTCTTTGTAATACTACATGTTGGTTGCCAAATTTTAGTGAAGATTGAAAACCAAATGTGCACAATAGATTATCCGTAATTAGTATATTTATTCTATTATAATATAATACATTAGTTTTGGTAATGTTGAGAATGACATTAGTAATATAATATAATGAATTCTCGTAGCTGAATATTCTCTCTTTTTTTCCTTGGAAATAAAATCTTCAAAATTATAATTAACTTTAGCAAATCCTTTTTCGAAAAGGAAAATCTTCACTACATAATTAACTAATTTCTACCATTTAAAAAGAAAAGGAACAAAGTTATTACCTGTCCTAAAAATCTCATAAAAATGACATATATGACATGCCAAACATTTAGAAGAATTATTTTGCTTTAATATAGATATATAGATATAAATTTTTCATAAGAAGCAAATAATATGTTGTTCTATCAATTCAACTATATACTCAAAAAAAAAAAAAAAAAAACACTATTTACACAATTGTTTTATTCCCTCCAAATTTGATTTAAATTATTTCAGAGCACGCCTTTTACCATGCATAGTGATGATCAATGCATCAATGCCCGTGGAATAGTCCACCCCAATAATTATGAGCCCTACTGCAGCCACCTACAAATGTCCTCAAAGCAAGGTGGGGCCCTATCTAACGCAAAAATAAAAGGCAAATCAACTTATCATTTCATGGGATTAAAATTTTAAAACCATATATTAGGTGGGTCCTATTAAGATGGCCCAACACAAACGCCAAAGTGGGCATTTAATGCGAGGGGTGTAAAGAAACAAGGACAACACGAAAAATAATGGAGATTTGGTTGTGGGTCCCGCAAGGCTAGTACCATCTAGGAAATATGAACAAAACCAAAACAGAATTATGATGATTTTTTTTTTCATTATTATTATTATTTCTGGGTTTGGGGATTTTGATGACGGAGGTCCCACTTGAGGACCATCTGCCACTCCATCACCGGCATCAACAATCAAACATGTGATTCTCACTCAGTGCAAGTGCAACTTCCCCCAACTGCTTATTCCTCTCTCACCCAAAAGATTTATCCTATTCAAGAAATAAAATTTTTAAAGATACATTATTTAGTATACCGTTATTTATTGACAGTATACACAAAGTGAACATTATCGATACTTTTTTTTTTAAAATTTTCATAAAAAGAAAAAGAGGCAGACATTGTGAGACAGAAGGCGTATTTTTTTTTGAGTGTTTTTCCTATTAATCTAAGAAATCTTAGTATATATAATTGACGATATAAATTGTATGTTTTGGAATATGCATTAATAGAAATTACGTGATAAGTTTTAATGATTTTATAAGAAAAATAAAATAATTAAAAGATTACATTAGAGTTTCTTTTGGGGTGGAAATCTACACGAATGCAAGGAGTTAGACTCAAATTCATTTATAGCTTAAAAAAGTATTTATAATTGGATGTCAGCAGAATTGCCTCTTATTAGAATTTTACAATTCAATTATTGCTTCATTAAAATATACAACATCTACATATTAAACAATCTAGAGATATATACAAAGACAATTAAAAAAAAACTGATTACGTTAAATTTATAAAGTATTTTCCTTACGTAGTTAATATAACTTTAAAATCACAGATAAATTTTAAAGTATTCAATTTCAACTTAATTAGAAATTGGTTAGTGTTTAAATTTAACTTATACGTGATTAATGAAAACAAACTTTGATCTATCAAAAAGTCCACTAAAATAATATATTGCCTATTGGGATGGGACAACTTTTGCAATTATGATGATGGTTCTCATGAAGTGAACCATAGTTGGGCACATTATGAGAATTTGATGGGAATTTTCTCCTCATTCATTTGTCTTTTGAAAAAGTGAGCCAACCTTTTGTCCACAAAGGGAGAGCCATTACCCAAGTTCCACTTTCCCCTCTCATTCATCTTTGTGCTTGTTTTGACTTTTTACTTGCCACTACCAAGTTCAAGGCCTGGCTCTCTTTGTTATGTCCTTCCTTTCTTTTCAAGAAAAAAGATAACATGATTAACGGAACCTTATATAAACGCTAAACCTCTTCCACCCCCCCCCCAAAAGAGCTCCCAATGATAAATTTGATTGGGTGGTAAAAAATTCGAAGTTCCATTAAATTGTTATTAGAAGAAGATGTCTTAATTTTTTAAGTTACTCGTATGACAATAAATTGGATTCAAAATTTTGTAAGAGTTAGATGTATAAAAATGTAAGGATCGGTAATAAAGTCAGAATTGAATAATCACCTCTTTTTAAGTAATAGTTATTGATAAAATTTTTAATTGAATAAAGTAGGAGTTTAAAAATAAAGGTATTTTTTGAAAATTTTTACAGTATTCTCAACAAAAAATTTCAATATCTTGGATGTGAAACTTTTGCGGATTGTAATAGAAAGGGAATTTAGAGAGCCAATGGGAAAAAAAATATTATACTTGTTGAGAAAAAAGTGCATTGTACGTTTTCTTGAAAAAAAAAAATAAATAGTTCTATTTGTAGTGGACTCAAATTAATTACTATAGATACCTATGGTCACAACTAGCAAGCCCAAACTTTTTCTTTGGTTTTCACGGACTACCCATTGGTGTTTTGCTAAAGGTTAAACGCCAATCTCTCCATTGTTCACGCTTTTCGTAGTACTTTTCCCTTAATAAATGGTCTCTGTTCATTTGCAAGTGCCATTCTACAGTCTTTTCTAATTGGTAGTGTAATCTCTCATTCTTGGATTGTTTTCCATCATTTTAATTTCACGCTTTTCCGCTTACATAGGATCGATTTGTTGTTTGATTGCAAGATGGGTCTGTAACATACATCAATTGCTCGAATTTGGACTAGGATGGCGGATAAATATCTTTGACATGAAGTCTATACAAGATTTGCATATCTCTTTACTAAATGTTGCATCGTGAGTAGATCAAGTATAAGAAAACTGCTCAGAACAGTATCCCGAATTAGCTTTATTGATCGAAAGGTTTATTTTGTTATTTTAGTTATAAAATTATTTAAGTTTGATGTCCATTGTAGACGTCATATGACCTTCATATATTTTCACTAATGTAATGTTTGGTTGGATGTAATGTAATAACAATGCAATGCAATCAACTTTGCATTGTAATCAATGATTACTTAGTTTCTGATAATCATAATTACAAGATAGTTCTTTTACTGCAATATTCTCATACAACCAAATAAGGTAATGAAAATACAATTACAAACTTGATTGCATTACAAGATTAATTACATCTAACTAAACATTATATAAGTGTAAAATGTTATGGAGGTGTTTGATTGCAAGAGTTGTTAGGGAAAAAAGAGGATTTGGGGGGGGGGGGGGGGGAGGGAGCTTTAGCTATTTTAACTTGTCAAAATATTTGAATGAGTGTTTGGTTAAATAGTTGTTTGGAAGAGTTTTTTTGGCTTGAGCAATTCTTTCTCAAAAAACTATTTTCATTAGTCTTTTGGGATTTTTTTTTTTGGTTTTTTGGATAGAATGACATAACTATCCAAGAGTTAAAAAAGTTACACCACATGCCATTAACCTTTTAGGCCGTGTTCGGCAACAGCGTTTTGAATAGCGTTTAATATTTTGACCAAGTCAATACACTAATTAGCCAATTTTTAGGGTTCGACAACTAGTATTTGGACTAGCATTTTAAGTAGCATTTAGCGTTTCAAGCAGCATTTTTAAAAAGCTAATAATATTAGCTTGTGACATTCAAAAGTAATGGCTCATATTTTTTGGCCAAAAAAAATACCATCTACAAATTGTATCTTTAGAAATGATTTGTACTCTTTTGTATCAATTTACAAAATGCATTTGTTTTTACCATTAATCTAAGTAACTATCCACTAATAGATAAACTAGAACCGCTGTTTACTGCCTAAACAGCTATCTGCTATTCGAATCACTAGCCGTTACCTATTGCTGAACAAGGCCTCAGCATAATATTTGGGTCATTCTGACAGCAGCGTTTTAAGTAGCATTCATTGTTTTGACTAAATCAATACACTAATTGATCAATTTTTAGTGTTCGGTAACCTAGTGTTTGGAAGAGCATTTCAAGTAGTATTTAACATTTCAAGAACATTTCTGAAAAGTTAATAACATTAACATTTGGCATTTAAAATTAATGCTCCACTTTTTTGGCCAAAAAATACTCCTTGAAAATTTTATTTTTGAAAATTATCTATATTCTTTTATGTAAATTTATATTGATCAACTAACCAAACAACTAAATTTACCGAATATGTTTGCTTCAGCTATTCATCTGAATAGCTATCTGCTAACAGTAAATTAGAACCACTGTCCACTGTTTGAACCGTTATTTGCTACCTAAATCGCTATCAATTATGTATGTAATTAATTTTGTCGAAAGGGCCTTCATCTTTTGTTTTATTTGAATAAAATCTATTGAAGATCGAATCATCTGAAATTCATGTGAATTTCAATTTATAACCAAAAATTTTCTAATAAATAACAAAGTAAGATTATAAGACCTATACATCACATAAATATATACAAATTGATAAGAAAATAAGATAAATAATGGATATAAATCATGTGTAGTTAGTAACAAATTAAGATTTTGTGGATAAAATTAATTAATACATACGATATCAATGTAATTCCTTTTGAAAGAAAAGTAAGATGGCAAATAAACAAAAAATAATGTTAAATCGATTTTTGCATTCAGTACCTCCAGAACACTAAATAAAAGATGAGGTTACCTTTTGTAGATATTTATTTATTGTCCGGGGCACTAAATAGAAAAGCATATATTTAATTAAAAAGTAATTTAGAGATAAAGGTGTAAATGAAATTTTACCAAAATAACTTTTTCATAAATAAAAAACAACTAATTCAATTAATTAACAGCTAAAAACTGACAATATCTGTTTGCCACACACAGACACACAGACACACATATATATAATTAAGATACCCCAATTTTGAGTAATTATTTTTGTTACCGTTTCATATAAAAAGGTACATATTAGTAAACTATATAATACTTTGACATTATTTGTTAGTTATTAATTAGATTTAATCTTCGCATTACTTCTCTTGAGTTGGGAGAAAAAGACGGATGAATGAGTTTTTTGAAAGCATATGACATTCAAAGTACAGTTACTATTTTCAAATTAAAGATTCATAAAGAACAAATAGATCATAAACATATCGCTATAAATAGAGAAACATCTCACCTTTCACATTTTGTTGTCTAGAATTCACTAATTAGTCACTTCAACCAACAAGAGATTAACTCATGAGTTTAATGAACATGACACATGAGGATGAAAGATATTTGTTTTGTGGATGTGTAAGCAATCTCAATATTATCCACTATAATAAACTCGGTCTATTTCCCTCATACATGATTTTGCACATCAAACACACCATCATGTGACCCACATGCTATAATGAAGGGGAAGAAGGCTAGCCATTTTATTCAATCAATCAATGCACATATCCTTAGGGCAAAAAAATTGACCCAAGTTTTTGATTGATATTACTATAATCCAATCCATCCAGTCATCCATCCCTTTGGATTTCTATTTTGTCGATTCACTTGCCTTATGAAAAAGAGAGAAAGGAATCTTGACACATCGGTTTGCTTGTCAAATTGGGTGAAATTTCAATGCCAAACGCCAACGCCAACGCCATCTGCAAGCTAGATAGGTAGGTAGATGCATCAACGAAGAGGGAAAAAAAATAGTCATTTTCACATTAGTGTCACAGATGCTTATGCATCAAGTATGGGCCATGATGTATACATGCGTGTCCACAATTAAAGCATAAAATGACTTGGCTTTTTCTTCTCCTCCACCATCAGAAAAATTTTCTTGTGTCATGCGACTGACCATGAATAGGAAATAATATTTGCCCTTTAGTTTGCTCAATAATTGTGGCCTTTGCTTTTTTTTTTTTTTTTTAAGGTAAAGAAAAATGGGATAAAATTTTCTTATGTGTGTACACATTTGTTTAAGTATATGTCTATCATAGATGTTGTGGCCTTCAACTAATAAGTTAAACCTTTACGTCCAAAAAAAAAAAAAGAGATTTAGCACATTTACAGTTTTTTTAAGAAAATTGTACAAAATTGAAGGAGTTTTGAATTTATGGATGTGAAGTGGTATGCACAATAAAATGTGTAGCAAGTCTTGTGTGAGAGCGTCTAATCGAAAATTATTCATTATAAGATGAATTTTTTATAGTAACTTTTAGTAATTATGGAGGTGCCTAATAACTCATTTAGAGGTGATTTTGATAATAATTGCTCCTAGATGAATTACTAATTACGTCATAATTAAAATATTACTTTAAAATAAATTATTAGTTACCTCAAAAGTCAAAACCATTTATAAATCAAATCTAAGGAAGTCCATCTCACTGTCACTCTTTATGACATAATCTCTCCTAAGAATTTATGTACCATGAATGGAGGGAGTTGATGACTTTAATATAAATTTTGTAACACTTGTGTCGTTAATTTTAACTATGATTAAGCCGACATTTTGTAGGCAAAAGAAAACTAAAGTTGAGTTCAATGCAGCTCCCATATCATTAGTGGTAGTTCAACTTTTAAAAGAATTTTTGCACTTGCTATATATGAAAGCTACATACTATAGAATAAAGGTTGTACTTTCAATTATAGATATGGAGGAAGCTTTTTGAAAGCTGGAAAATCAACTTGTTATTTTGAATGTGTGATTGGCTCAGTTCATCTGCTAAAATATAATTAATATGAACATGGTTTATCATTGCTGATCACATAGTGGGAATATGTCAAATCAAAACTATGGACTCAGAATCATTTAGCAATATTTGAAATTAAACTAACGTCACTTATAATTTGTTTAAGGCTGCACCAAGAGGGCAGGGCCCCAAAAAAAAAAAAAACAATTTGTTGAGCGTTGAAATCTTAGTTGGTCCATTCTATGTGAATGTAAGTGTGAATCTTGTGTCTATTCATAATTCACAAATTCAAAAAATAAAGAAATACAAATTAGTACAATCTTCAACATTTTGTTGCTGGACTGATTTGAAAGCTGACTCAACAGAATTTTGATATTGGGGAAGTGGGACAAGATGTTATCTCTGCTTATTTTATGAGGATACGTGCGCTCACATCCAACGTTTCCTAGGGGAATTCAATTCAGTTGCCCTAACAACAGGGAAAAAGGAAAAAGAAAATCTTTAACCTGAAGGCAACTAACTAGTTCGATTACAGCAATAAACAAATCTAAAGCATCTTAATTAATCTTTTTGGTTAGCACATAGCCTACGTGGTGGTGGGCCTCCCATATGTCACTAGATCTTATTTCATTAAAAAGTAGATAATGATAACTATTTAATTTAATTAAGTTATATATCATTATTTTCTAGAAAGAAAAGTTAGCTAATTAATTAAGGAGATGTAGTAATGGGGATTGTCACAAGATGGGGAAGTTTCCATAAACTAGTAGTGGTTGAATTAGCTTAAACTATTGTCAAATTGGCACGCATCATAAGGACATTTTGTGCTTTGCTTAGTTGAGCGGTGCAATGCACACTCGAGCCCTCAAAAGCTACAATAACACTTTTGAGTTATTCTGGGAAATGGCTTCGGCCAAACCTTCAACTGAACAATACTACATGATTAGTTCCCAAGCAGCATATGCCAAAGTGCTATTTTTTGAGAGATAGCCATGTTCGGTAAAATTAACTGTTTATATAGTACATAGTGGTTCAAATAGTGGACAGCTATTTATATAACGAATAATATTTCCAATTTAGTCGTTACTGGATAGTTGTTTGGATGAGCTGTTGAAACAAATGTACTAGGTACATTTAATTGTTGAGTTAGCTGATTAATGTAACATAAATGATATAGAAAATTTCCAAAGAGTATTTTTTGGCCAAAAAATATGAAATGCTATTTTTAAATACCAAAACTTAATACTATTAACTTTTCGCAAATGTAACATAAAATGCTAAATGCTACTTAAAATACTAGTCAAAATACTAGGTTACTAAACATAGAAAATTGATCGATTAGTGTATCAACTTAGTTAAAACACTAAAAACTACTCAAAACGCTACTCAAAAATGTTGTCGCCGGACAAGACTAAGAAAACTAAAAGTAAACTACTAACATAGTGTTTTTACAGAAATTGCTTATTTAAAGAATATGAAATTAAATAAATATTAAAATCCATAATCAATAACAACCGTTGAGCTCAAAGGTAACTACTAGATATTAACAAATTGGGCTCGAAAAGTCAGAAAAAATGTATTTTGAAAACATCTAATTGGTGAACATATTTGAATTAGAATTTCAAAATGTATTTTTAATTTACTAAAATATTTCTACGTACATTGTGCTCTTATTTACTATTTTACATCAAATATGCGTTGTAAACAATTAGATTTATCGGTATTTGCATTTTAAGTCACATTGTGGAAACAGTCGATGACGTAAAGATGAATATCTAACAATTAATAGATTAATTAACAACCAACTTATAAAGCTAGCTAATAATAGTGTACATATCCTATACTACAATTAATTAAAAGTGATCTAATTAACATACAAGTCTTTGCAATATTCTAATGTTGAGAGCAGTTTTCTAGATTTAGGCTTTAGAAAGCCTCACTCAATAGTTGCGTTCACCAACAAAAATAGTAGCAAGTAAAATACAGGGGCAAATGCTTTGAAGTTGGGAGTTATAGTCCCGTACACACCACGGAAGTGTTCTTGAAAACGAGGTGTTTCAATGAGCGTCACTATCCATATCGTCCGAAGCAGACTGTGATATACCCTACAATTTATACAATACATATTCCCCATATCTTTTTAGAGTGGATATTTATTATGTCCAATTTGAGTTGTACTTAGCCAACAACATGAAGGATACTAAATTTAAACATTGAAAATTAATTCAATAAAAATGTTGAGTTTGTTAATAAACTTACAACAAGTGTAAATGCTAATTTTTTCTTATAATTTTTTCTGAAATATCTTATTATAAAAAAATGAAATTGTAGAAATTGACTTCGAATAATTTATACTATGTATTATGTACCAATGTTAATTCAATTCAAAGAGTTTAGCTTTAAAAAGATTTTTTAAGCCGATGAGAGGGCCCAGCCTTATTTAGGTTAGCCTAATAGGCTTCACGTGGCCATGGAGAACAATGCTTATACAATGGAACCGGGTCCATCTCGAACCTATCAGACCTGACTCCTACCGAGTCTTCCCTTTTTCCTTTTTTTTAAGGCTTCATTTTTTCCTTTTGGGTTATGCTTTGAGGACAATAAGACTATGGGAAATGCATCTTATAAATTGATGTTATAGCCTCCTTGGCAAAAGAAAAAAAAAAATTTAGATTTCAGTGTGTTCATTTGCTTTGTGGCATTTCGAATCAATAAAAATTCAAATCAAACCTTATCCAAATCCAATTATTTTGTTCTGCTTTTTTAATGTATGTAACTTCATAATTTGGAACACATACATATATAATGTTATATATTTTTTGAGGACCTAAATCCAAACTTGGTTTCGCTTAGCGAACTTTAAAAGAATACTTAGTAATTGAATTTAGTCTCTGTGGGATGACCTTGACACACTAAATATCCCGTGCGCTTACGGTAGCGATCAAGCTTTTGGAGCCATTGCCAGTGGTTGTAGCATTGGATATTGAGTTGCCTCTAAGAAGTTTGAATAAGCATTTTCCTTCCTTTTTGTTTTTCAATTTTACTCTTCTTGATGTGCTTTAATTGTTGTAGGTGGCCTTCCATTTTATGCATAAGTCCTCTGGTTTAGTGGAATGCTTTAAGTTTGGCCTCAAGATCAAGTGGACTTTCCATAAATTAAAGCAACAACAAAAGATTGAGAAGTGGCTAGAAGCGGCCAAACCACATCTATGATGGCTGGGTGGTGAAGATGAGGAAAGGAGGACCCTTAGGGACTATGTTACTCTAGGAGTCCACGATCTTACCCTAAGCATTATTAGGCCCCCGTGACCGCCAACAATTTCGAGTTCAAGCCGACATTAATTTCAATGGTGCAACAATCTCAATTCGGCAGCATACCAATTTAGGACCCAAATTTGCACCTCTCAATTTTTCTAAGTGTGCGTGATGCCTAGAAGATCAATGGATCCTCTGATGATGCGATTCGCCTCCTCTTGTTTCCGCTCCTCTCTTAAGGACAAAGTAAGGGCGTGGCTTCACTCTTTGCGACCGAGATTCATTACGACATGTGATGAGCTCATCTAAGCATTTCTAGCTAAGGAACCAAATCACTTCAATGGGAGGAAGAATCACTTTACAAAGCTTCAGAGCACTTCAAGGACCTGTTGAAGTCGTGCCCACACTAGGGCTCTAAAAATGGATGATAGTGCAAAAGCTCTATAATGGAGTTACACATGCTATGAGGTCCATAACAAATACTGTAATGCCCGCAGTCTCTGATACCTGACTATCTTAATTGGAGGTGTTACCACAGTCCCCTAAGGGAACAAGGCTACCTTAAACTACCTGTAACACCCACACAGTCACTAAATTTAGCAAACATTGGAATTAAAAACATACATTTGACAACTTGCTCAATTCATAATATAGCTGGTAAAATTAGCACTGAACTAAACACTTTAGTAAATATATTGTCCAAAAGTTTATACATTCAGCAAGTTTCCAGGACTGCTAGCTTATAAATCACTGTGAACGTTTGCCTAGCTAATCTTTAGCAAAATACTGTAATTCTCGTTTATTTCTTGCTACCTTCTAAATGCCAAGAGGAAGGCTATTCATACCACATGCATTTGTCAGTACCTACATGATACTCTACTATAGTATGGTTCGATCGGCCACACTTCGCACAATGTTCTGTTGAAGTCGTTAGACAACTCTTAGCAGGCCCAATAGCAGGTTTCTTCTGAACTATACTCTCACTTGATGTCCCATGGTCATTCCACTTCCTCTTCTGATTCCCCAGGTTCAAGGTCCTCAGTTCACTCTTCACTTGCTCCACCTCAGCAGCTCTCTTATACAACTCCCAATAGGTTTGAATTAGTTGACCAGCCAATTGGTTTCAAACATAAAAAGCTAACGCTTCCTCAAACACTCTCATTTTCAAGATAGGTTTGAATTGGTTGATCAGCCAATTGGTTTCGAATATAAAAAGCTAACCCTTCCTCAAACATTTTCATTTTCAACTTTTCAGAAGCCACAAAGTCTGAAGTGAATCTCAACAATTTAGTGAATTTGCTGGCATGTTGCATCATTATCATATTACCCCTTATCTTTACCTCCATAAATTCTTTCTCTTTCTGTCACTGAACCAGGATTGGATAGAATTAGCCCTAAGCTCCTCGAGAAACTTAGCGCAAGTAAGTTCAGGTCCTTGTACTTTCTCCTTCATAGTGCTCCACCAGATATTTTCTTCACCAGCTAGGTAAAAGGACCCCATATTTACCTTTTTCTCCTCAAGTACCTCAACCACTGCAAATATTTTGTCCATTTCCCTAATCTAATTTTTCACTTATATGGGATTAAACTTCCTGTCATAAACCTTAGGGTTGCGTCAAGCTACCCTATTTGCCAACGTATCCGGTTTAGGGGGGTTTTCTAAAGGTGTAGGGGGAATCTTCTTCATTAACTTAGCTACCAAATTCTTCTAATAATCTAGACGTTCAACATTACTAGATACTTCAAGGGTTACTTTTGGACCTCCATTAAAGTTTTGTTGGAGGTTCTTGCACTCTTGGTTGTCTGAACCCTGAGTCTCACCTTCATCATTATTCAGATTGTTGTTTACAGACTCCGACATGCTGAATCACATAAACAAAGTTTATTACCTAAATTTGCATGATATTGTGACAAAGTAGTAGTCATTCAAAATCAAAGCACAATTTTAATCAAACACTACTATCATTACATGTACATTTCCATAAAGACCACTAAAAGAATGTTGTAATACATATGTTAGCACTTCCCACATTTTAGCTGAGATTTTTGGTCTAGCCCCCTTCTTCACCTACTAACTAGAATCTTCTGCCTAGTCCAATCCACCCCAAACCCAAAAAGAAAATTGGATTACATCTTTATAGCCGGTTAGGTTAGCCTACCTATATACATCATCTATACACGCAATGTGCAAAAAACATTCCACCCTGCACAAGTTGTACTGCATATAGAAGCAAAAATCAAAACCTAGAACATAAAGTGAACTGGGTCAAACTCTAATGATCCTGTGATAGATCGTAATTGGGGTTAGAATAATCGTCGTCCTCCTTGCCTAAGTCATTGCCACCATAAGACATCCCCACATATGAGTCCTCATCACAACATCATCCTCCTACTCCACCAGCTCCTCCCCAAACTACTCATGTGGCTCGTGCTCCTCCTGCTCCTCCTCAAGCTCAATCTCCTCCTCTTTAGGCTCTGACTCCTCCTCGGAACTCAACTCTATTAGCTAAGGTGAACTCAACACATCTACTGCCACCTAAACCTCGCCAGAGGTACCCGAACCCTCTGACGAATGAGCAACATCCCTTGAGCTAGCCTACGATGGTAAGACAGGTGGCTACCAAGCTAGAGGCGGTGGGAGTGAGGGTCCCTGTGTAGGGGGAGGTGGACGTGGAACAATTAGGGGAGGTATGCCAAGCGCGGGGTAAATACGCAGGAGTGACTCGTAAGAAATGCCTTGTCAGCTCTAGTTCCTCTCTCAGGAGTAGCTCCTTGGTCACCATAGTCCATGCTTTTAGCATATTAAACCTTTTCCCATCAACCCCAGGATATTTCGTGACGAATCATGGTGTCGCAATCTGAACTCATACCATGGAGTGATGAGCGGCGGGGTCCATAGAAGTCAACGTATGCGAGCGAGCATATCATGAAACTTAGAGAAAGGATCCTGCATGTGGGTCATCATGCCTGTATGAAGCAGGGAGATATGAGCTACTACAGAGGCCCTTGGTATCATATGTAATGACATATACAAGTCCAAGAGAGCTCCAAGATGATCCATCTAAACATGAAAACCACAAGGAAAAAAAGAAATAAGCCACATTCACATACTCTTAGAAAGGACATCTTACCTATCTAATACTCCTCAAACCTCACAACCTGGCCCCTGAACATCCTACTGCTCCCAAGGATTTGTTAACCAGACTCTGATACCACAATTACAACGCTCGCAGTCCCTAATACCTGATTATCTTAATTTAATAATTTATTGTGTATGATTGTAGTGGAAATCCTTTGACTAGAGGCGTTGCCGTCGTCCCCTAACAGAATAAGGTTACCTGAAATTACCTGTACCACTATCTTAACCACACAGTCACCAAACTTACCAAACATTGGAATTAAAAACATGCATTTGACAACTCGTCTAATTCATAATATACTTGGAAAAATTAGCACTGAACTATTAAACACTTTGGCAAATATATTGTCCAAAAGTTTACATAATCAGCAAGTTTCCAAGAGTAATAGCTTATAAATCACTGTGAGTGCCTAGCTAGCTAATCTTAAGCAAAATACTACAAATCTCATTTATTTCTTGCTATCTTTTGGTTTGTCAGGGGAGTTGTTCACTAATCCCTTACCTAAAAACAAAAATATGAAAACGTTCGAATAATGAGCCTAAGCTTAGCATGGACATCCCTATTGACGTCTGAAGCGATATTGAGATAGGTGCACACATCTTAGGTTGATTAGGAATCCTGAGCTACAAGCGTGCGGGCAACTGAAAGGCTTAAGTCCTAACGATTGATAATTGAGGCCACTTATTTAGGTGACAAAAGATTGCGTCAAATGATTTATTCTATGAACATCACATAAATTTTGAATAGCTTGAGCGACATGTGAGTTTTCGAAGTGCACAGGCAATGCACGTACCGAATTCTTGAAATCCCTCTCCTTTTAAAATAAGAAGTGTTTGTTTCAACTTGAAGCAAAAAGATGATCTTGCTTCTACTTCAAATATGTAATTTCATGGCTAATGTAAGTTTAGGAAAGTTTATTAAATTTTCTGGTCGAATAGGTAATTTAAAATTCCTTGGCTTTTTTTTTTTATTACCAACATACTCATTATTATTTACTTAACTTGATTCTATTTTACTTTGTTTCTGCTCCTTCCATGGATAATGCTAACGCTCATTTTATAGACGTTATAGTAGCATAATGGTGTAATTTGCTTTGTTTTTGTTAAGATCGACGTTATCGTCACTACCATTCAAATTATTATTATAAGCTTGTTAATATTATTTTTTGTCGCACTTGTTAGTATTAACGCCATTATTATTATTATTATTATTATTATTATTATTATTATTATTATTATTATTATTATTATTATCACTACTATTACTACTACTACGACTACTACCACCACCACCACCACCACCACCACCACCACCATCATCTCCTCAATGATACATCATTAATAGCCGTCATTATGGTTTAGATAAGTCGGTCGCAACTCCATTTAGTGATGTTATGGGCTTGATTTCTGGGTCCAAACGAGAGGTTTGCGCTTTGCTGTTCTAGTTCTAATTATGTAAATGTTCATTAGCGGCAATAAAACGACATAAGTATATTAGGTTAATAAGTTTCAAACTCTTAAACCTACATATTCCCTTCATTCTCTTCTCCACCACCCTCACTTGGAAATTAAGCTCATGGCATACACCCAGACAACAACATCATACACATACGTACATCGCTTTATCTTCATTAAATTATCATTAGAATTCAACTAAAACCATTAAATCACACCATTGAGTTTGAATTTCATCCAAGCTTCTGAACCGTAACCACCAAGTCCACGGCATCACACCTACACATCCAACACATATGTACCTCACTAGATTCCTTCAAACATTCATTAAAATTTATCTAAATACCTTTAAATCAACATAAACAAGCCTAAATTTCCTCCAACGCACAAGCCCCCAACTCACCATACTCACCCTTAAGCTCCAAGCATTTCAATTCAATGCAGCGCCCAACTCACCATACTCGCCCCCAACCTCCAAGCATTTCAATTAAATCTAACATCCAAAACACAAGAAAATTACATACTAATTATTCACCAAAATTTATTCCATCACCACTACAAAAATTTCAACCACAAAACAATTAAAACCAAATTAAAAGAGATTAGGGAGTCACCTTTTCCATAGACTTGAATGCTCAAAGAAGCTGAAGAGGGAAGGGTGGCAGGCACGACGGCTAGCTGGCGATGTCCGGATGGCAGGCAGGCGGCAGAACCACGACTGCGCAGCGACGGTGGATAGGGCAATGGCTTCAGGGGTAGTAGGGGCGAACAGGGAGGGGCTATGTGCGTGGTACTGAGCATGCGAATGAAGCATGGGAAAGGGGGGGTCTCGGGTATGGGGGGAAATTTTGGAGTTTTGGGTTTTATTATTTTTGAGTTTTAGTTTTCTTCCTTGTTCCCTTTGATTTCTTTTATCGCACTGGCCATTTAACTTGTCCAGAATTTTCCAATATAAATCCCAAGAACTCCCTTTTCCAGTCTTCTTTTTTTTTCCATCCAATAAATAGCTACACACATACATATATAAATACATCCTATATATATATATATATATATTTATATGTATATGTATGTACACATATATATATATATATATATATATATATATATATATATATATATATATATATATATATATTTATTATATATATATATATATATATATATATATATATATATATATATATATATATATATATTTCTATGTATATATATATATATATATATATATATATATATATATATATATATATATATATATCCAGATCTATATAGAGTAGACATATCATATATGTATAGAGAGATTGTTATATATAATATATATATTATATCTATATATCTATTATATAGATATAGATATATATATATATATATATATATATATATATAATTATGTATATGGTATATATATAATATATATAATATATAGAGAGATATGATATATAATAGACAATAGGTAATATATAATATATACATATATATATATATCATATTGATATATATATAGATATATAATATGTGCCGTGTGTATTTTTATATGTGCGTGTGTATTTCTGTATATGTATGTTGGCGGTGCGCCAAAATTGTCTCCGTCTCCTACTAAGGACATTGTATTAGGAAATTGTAATATATTAGAATATTGTGTATGATTATGGTTTGGCAAGTATTAGATAAAGTTTGTATACTAGGCGAATACTGTAACCTAGTGATCAAGTATAACGCACCCTAGGATGTCTATATGGAGGCCGGCGATTGTCAATAAAGAACAAGGAAAAGCTATTGCCGCGAAGTTAAGTAAAGTTCTTCCTCTTGATTAATTATGCCCAACTCATGTTTTAACATGGTATCAGGGCCCCTACCCATATAATCAAGTTACGTACGTCTCAAAAAAAAAAAAAAAAAGAGTGAAGGAGGAAAAACATGGTTCGTAATCGAGCCTCACTCGCCATACTATCTTCACCCTTCAGAAGGACCAAGAGTGATGATAACGGCGGTAATATTTGATGGGAAAAACTATGACTTGTGGGAACGAGCCGTGAGAACGGCCTTGAAGGCTAAAAGCAAATTATGCTTTATAGAAGGGACCTTAACAAGACCCGCGCTGAAGGCAGACAAAGGATTCTCTGAAACAGATGCACGGGATATGACTAATTCCATGTTGTGTTGATGGCTATTGAACGTAATTAGCCCAAAATTACGTATGAGTGTTGCTTACTTCGACACGACCGCTATTATGTGAAATGATATGAAGAAGAGATATGGCATGGCTAATACGCCAAAGATCCATCATCTAAAGGCGACCATCGCAAATTGTAAGCAAGGTGATATGGATGTCGGAGATTTTTACTCAAACTTGGTAAACCTGTGGAATGAACTCTCTAACCTGGTGAAGGTTCCCGTATGCACGTGTAGCGGATGCACGTGTAGAGCAGCTGGGAAGATTATGGCATTGTATGAAGCAGAAAAAGTGCATAAGTTCTTAATGGGCCTTGACGATGAATTATATTCAACGACTAGGAGCCAAATCTTGGCTCTTAACCCTTTGCCCTCGCTTGATAGAATATTCAATACTACCCAACATGAAGAGCAACACAAGAAAGTTATGAACGCCCGAGACAACCGGGGCGATACTGAAATGGCCTTCACAGGTAGGGAACAAGGTCGATTGATCGAGAAAGGGGCTTGCAAAATTTATGGCCGATACGGGCACGAAGAGACTGTGTGTTATGAGGTCATTGGATATCCCCCGGGATGGGGATCACGTGGGCGTGGAAAAGGAGGCAGAGGAGGTCGTGGACAGGGTCGTGGACCGAGCAGGGGCGGCAGAACTGGGCCAGCAAGGGAAACTGCAGCAGCAGCTATGTAAGAATTAGGCCCAGTCACTGAAGCGGATGGGCTGAATACATCCAAGCAGCAGGACATAGGGAAAATCAGCATCCCTGGGCTCAGTAGCCAGCCACTTCAACGCCTATTGAGCTTGATCGATGGGCCCGGTAACGGTCATGAAAAATTATCAGGTATCATTAGCTGGATGCTCGACAGTGGCGCATCACGTGACATGGCTAGTGACGTCACGTTGCTAAATAAGATCGAGAAAATATCCTTGGTAGCCATTGGGCTTCCAAATGGGACATACACTATGGCTAGTGAGCAAGGCTCGGTGGCCTTGGGACAAGGATTGGAATTAACAAATGTGTTACATGTGCCTAAGCTGAATTGCAATCTTGTATCAATATCAAAGCTGTGCAAACAATTAAAGTGCTCAGTAACATATTTTGATGATTTTTATGTGATACAGGACCGTACTTCGAGGAACCCTGATTGGAGCGGGTGAGCAAACAGACGGGGTCTATTATTATCAGGGGTTGAAGTCAAATCAAGTGAATGCGATGACTGTACGATGCTTGTGGCATAAGCGGCTTGGGCACCCTTCAAGTGACGCTCTTTCCTTGCTTCCTCAAACTTTAGGACTAGAGTTCATTTTAAATAAAAACAAAAGGAGAATTTTGTGAAATTTGTGTTCGCACAAAGCAAACTCGTAGTTGTTTTTCCCTTAGCAATAATAATGCACAAGAAGTATTTGATTTAACATTGTGACATATGGGGTCCATATAGAGTACCCTCATCTTATGGTGCTCACTATTTCTTTAGTATTGTTAATGATGCAAGTCGGGCTCCATTGGTTTATTTGATGAAAGATAAAACTGAGGCTAGTAAGCTCTTACAGAATTTCATAATGATGATTCAAACCCAGTTTGACCAGAATATCAAGGTTGTTAGGAGTGACAACGGCCGTGATTCACTTCTGGGCCCATGACAAAATTTTATCGTGACCTTGGAATTTTGAGAGAAAATAGTTGCGTTGACACGCCCCAACAAAATGGACGTGTCAAACGTAAACACGGCCACATTTTGAATGTGGCACGAGCTTTGCGATTCCAGGCATGCTTACCCATTCATTTTTAGGGGGAATGTGTACTAATGACGGCATATCTTATCAATTAGATTCCTTCCAAGTTATTACAGGGAAAAACACCGTATGAACTTCTTTTCCATTGTAAACCATCATATGATGTGCTCTGTGTTTTTGGTACGCTGTGCTTTGCGCGACATAACCCAAGAACAAAAGATAAGTTTGCCTCTAGAAGTAAGAAATGTGTTCCTTGGGTATCCGTTTGGACAAAAGGGATGGAAAGTATATGATTTGGAGACATAGGAAATATTTGTTAGTCAGGACGTGGTTTTTTAAGAAGACACTTCTTCGTTTGCTACTACTACAGGCCATGACACGGGCCATGATGCTTCTTCTTCATCACCAGACTTCAGCCATATGTATGGAGATACTGCTGGGTCCAGTGAGCATATTGTGGGGATTGATTTCAGTCCTGTGGGCTCACAATCCATACCTCTAGAAGCCCTAAGCCCAGCAAGAGACATGCATGAAGTCAGCATGTCTGCAGATCAGGCCGTAGACACCCCCAGCCAGCCACTGGGTCTAGATGATGGGCGAGGCCCACTGGGTGCCACTGCTAGGGGGAGCTTGGCTGCCGACCACTCCACGGGCCAGCTTGCCTCCCAGCAGCATGAGCCTGAGCCCAGCCCACTAGAAACCCTTGCACCTGGCAGCCCAGCATCATGGTCCCGTTGCCAACCTGCCAGCCCATTGCCGTCTCCTCCAGCCCAGTCTGCACCAGTTCCACAGCCGACCACCAGGCCAGGCCCATCTGCTCCTCGTGGCACCTACACCCGCAAGGCTCCGGCCCACCTCGATGGCTATGTGTGCTACATCGCCCGAACCAAAGACCCCTCTTCTCTTGCTCACCGGCTTCAAGACGGTTCCTCAGGTATGCCTTATCCCGTTGCCAATTATATTACTTGTGCAAATTTTTCTGCTTCGCACCAAAATTTCTTTGCAGCTATTACTAAGGTGTTTGAACCACAACACTATCATGATGCGGTTAAGGATCCTCGTTGGAGGGCAGCCATGGCTAAAGAAATTCAAGCACTCGAAAAAAATGGCACATGGATTCTTCAAGAATTACCTCCTGGCAAGAAACCAATTAGTTACAAGTGGGTGTACCAGGTTAAGTACAACTCTGACGGGTCCATTCAGCGTTTCAAAGCTCATCTTGTTATTCGTGGTGACCGTCAAGTGGAAGGGTAGGACTACAATGAAACTTTTACGCCTTTTGCCAAGATGAGTCGTGTCCGATGTTTCCTAACAGTCGCTGTTGTAAAGGGCTAGGAGTTACATCAACTTGACGTCAACAACGCCTTTCTTCACGGTGACTTGGATGAAGAATTTTTTATGACTTTGCCTCCCGGTTTCACTTGTAGCACACCCAACAAAGTCTGTCGTCTCCGCAAATCCCTATATGGCCTCCGTCAAGCCCCCCGTCAATGGTTTGCAAAATTATCCTCAAAGCTCCGAGATTATGGATTTGTTCACTCCTTTGCCAACTACTCTTTATTTACCTACAGTTTTTTAGCACTTCTTGTCTATGTTGATGATATCGTTCTTACAGGAAATGATAACGAGGCCTGTCGTGCATTCAAAGACTACTTGCATACTTATTTCAGCATCAAAGATCTCGGTCCTTTAAAATATTTCTTGGGGATTGAAGTTGCTCGTGGACCCACAGGATTGTTTCTCAGTCAGCGTAAATATGCATTGGAAATTGTTAACGAGTGTGACCTTTTGGGCTCAAAGCCCCACGACTTTCCTATGGAGGAGCATCACCGACTGGCTTTAGCCGATAGTGCTTTGATGACCGATGCTGGATGTTATCGTCGCTTAGTGGGACGTCTAATCTATCTTACTATAACTCGTCCTAATTTATGTTATGCAGTCCATATTCTTTCTCAGTTCATGCAGGCCCCCCGCGAAGCACATATGCACGCTGCTACGTGAGTCCTTCGCTGCATCAAAGCAACCCCGGATTGTGGAATTCTGTTGAAAGCCCAGGATGGACTCCATTTAGTTGGATATTGTGAGTCCACTCACCCGCCGCTCTTTAACTGGGTACTTAATGACACTTGGTGGTTCCCCTATCTCATGGAAGACCAAAAAGCAAACCACCGTCTCTCGTTCCTCTGCTGAGGTTGAATATCGTTCTATGGCAGCCGCGACCAGTGAGCTGGTCTGGTTAAAATCCTTGCTTGCCTTTCTTGGGTTGTTTCACACCCAACCTATGCACATCTTTTGCGACAATCAAGCTGCGCTTCACATTGCTACCAACCCAGTCTTCCATGAGCGCACGAAACACATTGAGATTGACTGTCACTTCGTCCGCGAACGTGTCCACTATGGGGATCCAGCCCTTTCCTGTATAACCTCCGCACTGCAACCCGCTGATATTTTCACTAAAGCTCTTGGTAAGCGACAATTTCAGTTCCTATATGGCAAGTTGGGCATGGTCAATCTCCCTGCGCCAACTTGAGGGAGAGTGTTGGCGGCATGCCAAAATGTCCCCTACTAAGGACATTGTATTAGGAAATTGTAATATATTAGAATATTGTGTTTGATTATGGTTTGGCAAGTATTAGATAGAGTTTGTATACTAGCCAAATACTGTAACCTAGTGATCATGTTTAATGCACCCTAGGATGTATATAAGGAGGCCGGCGATTGTCAATAAAGAACAAGGAAAACCTATTGCCGTGAACTGAAGCAAAGTTCGTCTTCCTCTTGATTAACTATACCCAACTC
>JAKOGI010000591.1:252500-297500 GCA_029747015.1 Carnegiea gigantea | reverse complement strand
TTTAAAGGACACTATATTTCTGTTATTGTTTATTGTTGGGTTGATCAGGGGATAAGGGTGTGTAAGATGATTACTGTTGTAAATGTCGACCTGATGCATGTATATTTTTATGTTTTATTTGTCTTGTAAACAGTGTAATTAACGAAAATGAGTGTTGATGGCATAGTTGTAGAGATTCATCATGGGGGAAAATTTGTGGATGGTGATAAGGTGGAATATGTTGAAGGTAGAGTGTCTGAGATTGAGCCTGTTGACATAGATCGATTATCTAGGTTTGCAATAATTGGACTCACTAAAGAGATTGGGTTTACCAATGTGGAGAAATTTTACTATCTAATACCTGAAATGAGTTTGAGAGAGGGGTTGAGGACTTGTCATAATGATTTTGAATCATTAGATATGGCTGCTATTGCTGCTGTTAATAAAAGATTGGTTGTGTATTTAGTCCATATGGTGGATGTTCCAAAGGAAGTGGTCCTTAAGATGCCTGCTTTACCTTGCTCTTCTACGGCCACACAACAGTCCAATGTGGACCCAATGAGCAGCAATTTCAATGATGGTCAAGAATGCGATCAAAAGGGAGGACTTGATGGGTCAACAAGCACATTTGGATCTGAAAATTCAAGGGGCACCAGAGTGAAGCATACTCCAACTAAATCCCCTTTTAGTATGAAAAAGCAAAAGGTCCATAAGAAAGGCCCAATTGAAGAACCAGTTCAGCATGACCAAACACCCACACCAACCCCGATCCCAACACCAACTCCGACTCCAACCCCAACCCCAACCCCAACCTCAACCCTAACCCTAACATCTGCTGCTATCCCTATTCCATTCCCTACCAGCACAACTTAAAAGGCTCATTCACATGACACAACCCCTAATTTCAATGTGAATAATGAGCATGTACCTGAATGGGATTGGGAAGATCCTAGACTTGAGTCACCTATTCCATAGGATAAATTGATTGAGGGTGAGTCACTCAATGAAGAGTCTGATGATAGTGAATATGTTCTTGAAACTGAGGTTGACTTAGAGGCCTTTGAGGACATTGCTGGTAGAATTTCAAAAGCAAGAGGTAAAAGAAAAATAAATGTGGGTGGTGGTGTTGATGATGATGGGTGTGAGATTGATAGTGATGAGCATGATTGGGATACTGATATTGAAGATGAATGGGAAGCTGATGTTGAGGACATGGAGACAAGTGATGAGGAGTGGGTAGCTGCCACGGCTAAGGTTGGTGAGTGCAAGAAACAAAAGGGTTCTGGAAAGATTGATAATGCTCAACAAGTGGGCAAGCAAGACATGACTGTAGATAAGTCTAGTACTAGTGGCATTAAACAAACACAATTAGGTTCAAGCTTTCATAGCAATTATGAAACTTCTGAAGCCGAAATGGATACTGATGGAGAGACTGATGGGGATGTTCCTAGGTTGTTAAGGAAAAAGGAGAAAACTATTAAAGTGGATGAGCACACTGATTTCAAGAAATTGAAATGGCAAGTTGGAATGACTTTTGGAACAGTTCAGGGGTTCAAGGATCAATATCAAGGTTTGCAATAACATAGGGGTATGATTTAACAATAGGCATCTCTGACTCAAGAAGAAGAAGGGTAGGTGCAGTTTATAAGCAGGGCTGTAAATTCAAAGTGTATGCATCATAGGATAAATTCAAAGCTGCATGGGTTATTAGAACAGTAAACAACCAACATATTTGTACAAGGAACATGGTGAAGAATAAACAATTGAAATATACATGGATTGCACCCCACTACTTGCTTAGGTTTAAAGAAAATCCAACATGGCCTGCCAAAGAGTTGGTGAATGCAGCTAAGAAGGATTATGGGGTTGTTATAAACAAGTGGACTACTTATAAAGCAAAACAAGCAGCTTATGGAATGTTGCATGACTCAATGTTTGACCATTATTCAAAGTTGGGAAGGTACACTGAGGAGCTAGGAAGGTCAAACCCAGGTAGCTCATTCATTATCAAAACTAATCCTAAAATTGTCAAGGACATCCCTGTTTTCCAAAGAATGTTTATCATCCTTAAGAGGCTCATAGTGGGCCTCCTTTTAGGGTGCAGGCCTGTGATATGTATTGATGGTAGCTTTATAAAGACATTTCTGGGAGGTTATCTACTAGCTGCAATTGGCATGAATGGAAACAATCAAATGTTTCCAATTGCATGGGCTATTGTTGAAGGTGAAAACAATAACTCCTGGGAGTAGTTTCTTCAGCATTTGAGGGACTGTCTTGGAGGCACAAATGGCTTTGGTTAGAGTTTCATATCTGATGAACACAAGGTAATTTTGTTCTACTGTAAGCTCTTTTTG
This sequence comes from Carnegiea gigantea, assembly GCA_029747015.1. Classification (NCBI taxonomy): domain Eukaryota; kingdom Viridiplantae; phylum Streptophyta; class Magnoliopsida; order Caryophyllales; family Cactaceae; genus Carnegiea; species Carnegiea gigantea. The sequence goes on along the minus strand of JAKOGI010000591.1, from coordinate 295,167 downwards.
GGTTGGAGTTCCAAGCATATGACTGACCTTGCATTTTGTTTTTAAAATACAGGCAATTTTTCATGCTATGGCAGCTGTATTCCCTAATTGTGAGCACAGACACTGTGCTCGGCATATATATGCAAATTGGAAGAAGACTCACAAGGGTGAAGAATTGAAACTTTTATTTTGGAATGCAGCAAAGGCAGACAACCAAACTAATTTGAAAGATACAATTAAGGCACTCAGACAAACCTCCCCTAAGGCAGCAGAAGATTCTGAGTTTTAAAATCCAAGACTATTCTGCAGGGCCTTCATGAGAAAGGATTTAAAATGTGATGTTATTGTCAACAACATGGCTGAGACTTTCAATGCCTATGTTGTCCATGCAAGAACGAAACATTTGATTGATATGTTAGAGGATATTAGAATGGCTTTGATGGATTGTGGTGAAAAGGTCCATTATGGAAGCTTCTGAAGATGACATTTGCCCTAGAATAAGGAGTAAATTGGAGAAGGAAAAAGAAGAAGCAAGAAATTATTTCCCTATTCCAGCTGGCAATAAAGCCTTCCAGGTCAAGCATAGGCTAGACAGTCTTGTGGGAGATCTCAACCAAGACAAATGCACATGCAGAAAATGAAATCTCACAGGAATACCTTGTTGTCATGCCATTGCATGTGCAACATGGATGAAGTAAGGTCCAGAAGGTTATGTGCATTCTTATTTTAAGAAGGAGAAGTACATAGTAACCTATGAAGGTTCAATATCTCCTTGTGCTAGAAAGAGACACTAGCCGAAGAAGGACATGCCACTGCAACCTCCACCACTTAAGGTAGAGTCTGGTAGACCAAAGAGAAATAGAAGGAAAGATCCACATGAAGATCCGAAAAAGACATGCAGGTTGATAAGACATGGAAGGCAGATGGTGTGCACCAACTGCAAGAGTGCTGGTCATAACAAGAAGGGATGTCCTCAACCAGCAGAGTCTAATCATGGCAACCCACCTCCACAGAAAAGGCAACGGGGCAGACCAAGGAAACAACATGAGCTTCTCGGTGAGCCAAGGGAGCAAGGAGAAGCAGCTACTAGAGGTAGAGGAGGAAGTAGAGGCAGGAGAGGTAGAGAGAGATCAGCGTCATCTGGACCACAGCCCATGACAGACCAATGCCAATATCTCATTTCCAGTCAAGCATCAGTAGTGTTGAATTCCAAGAGTACACAACCACAAGAGGGGGGTGAATTGTGGTGGTCGATTTTCGCCTAATAACTGACAAACAACCGTAGCACTTGATTGCAGAGATTGTTTGTAAATCACAAACAACCTTACGCCTTGTTTGTAGCGGTTGTTCTCAATTGATTTAGTAGCGAAATTCAAAGTAATAAATGCGAAAATAAAGCACACACAATTTTTACGTGGAAAACACCTCTAGCCCAACTGAGGTGTGAAAAACCACGACCTACCTCGTGTAGGATTTAACCACTTCACTAACGGGCTGAAAACGTTACAAAAGCAACACTCCTTGTTACAACTTGTAACCCACGTAACCTTCTTCCCTAAGACAGGTTACACCACGTCCAATCTCACCAGATAGGACACGTCCAAAGTCCACACGACTGAGGACACACTCACTCACTTTCTGTTTGAGAACAGGAGTACAAAACACCTTACTGGGGTGCTTCTGACTTAAGCAGATGTAAGGTACAATGAAGTCCTATTATGCCAAGAAATTGAAAGCTCAGTTAAGCACAATCTTCTCACGGTTTTTCTCTTTGAAATTCAGCTCTAAAAATCTCTTACTTCTTTGTAAAAACCGGATTGTCAAATGGGAGAGAGAATTTCAATATTTAAACGCACAACCCAATGGCTATTTTTTTCAAAAGATAGGAAAAATCTTCTATTTTTAGTTGCTTAGAAGATTCACCAAAGATTTTCAACGGCCAAGAGAGGAGAGAAGATTTTCTTAAAATATCTTGGCCGAGTAATCTAGCTTGAAAAGGATAAAATCTTGATTTATCCCAAATTCAATCAAAACCTAAAAATAAGGGATAAGAATCTTTCAAGAGAAATCTTTAGCAAAAACGGTTTTGCAATTTTTTTTTTTCAAATTCAAAACAAATCTTTTTAGATCTGGCAGCCAACCGAAGCAAATTTCCAGATAAGACTGATGTAGCTGCTGTAGTTTTTGAGAACACCCTAGGCACCCTGTTTGCAGGGTTGTTTGGAAATGGTGTCCCAAAGCAACTTTTCGAAAACCGTTTTCAAGAAGTGCTAAAAATGATACTTTCAAGATTGACATATTAACAAGAGTCTAAAAGATAAAAACTAAATTAACCAAGACTCCTTGTAAAAATTAGTTGTCTTGTCAAGAGTGAATATGCTGCTCCAAAACACCTTGGTCACCTTGATTCCTTGGGTGATCTTGTGTAGCTGAATGTTCCTCAAGACTTAAACCATATGTGTTGTTTGCTGATGTTGTGTCACTGAAGCTCGGAACCTGTTCCTAAGACTTGTTCTCAACATTTAGCCACCAGGTTAATAAAATATCACAAACAGCGGTGTAGGAACAACGGTGTATTAGGCCCTGTTTGGAGAGCTTGTTTGGAACAACATTACTTAGACAAATATGTTACTCTTGGATTTGTTATCATCAAAACTAAATATAATCAACAAGTAGCTACCGGTACCTCCCAGTAGCTCACAGCCTTTTGTTGGCCCTCCATAGACAAGATTTCAACTTCCCTGCAGCCTTTAAGTGTCACATTTAAAATAGTTAAATTTAGATGTGGTGTTCTGTATTGTGTGTTAATCTTATGTAATTTGGATTTCAGATGTGTATGCTTGAGGCTTAATGTGACCTGTAAACCTTTTTTGCTCATTTTGTCAACATACAGGGAAAGTAATGACTATTTTAGATCATTTCATTAGTTGCTACCAAGCACAATATTATAATGACTATTTTGGCTAACATGCTTTTGGAGCAAAATATTTCACCACTTTCATTCTTTTCATTCATTCAATACAAAGTACAGCTACCAAGCTATATTCATCTACCCCAATAAATAGCTACAAAGCTTGAACACCAACTTCTTACATCTGCCTACACCCTACCATCAATTTTCCCTGACCAGAACTACCATAAGTAAGAAAATTGTCAGATATATCCACATTTTGTGCCACCCCCGCTTGTTTGTAGCTGTAAGCTTTAGTGCCATGAGTTCCTCGTTCACTGCCTTCATTTCTTTTTCAACTCTTCTCCTCTTCTCCTTCTCCTTAACAATCTTTCTTCTCAATTTTGCATTCTCTTCTTTCAATATTTGCAGCTCATCAGCAGTCATTGCATTCTCTTCATCCCATTTGAAAAACCCATAATCTTCATTAACCTACAAACACACAAAAGTAACACATCAATTGCAGATTGCACCCAATCATTAAACCCTAATTTTATTCATTCCTTTAATATAACCCTATTTTGATTTCACTTATCTTCCACAATTGACACCCAAAAAACTTTCTCCCCCGATTTGGGGGTCTTCTACAGGTTTGATATATAGCAGGTAAGTCATGAAAACACTTCACCATACCTAGAATCGAGCTCTGGCTATTTGAATTTGATGTCTTCCCTGAATTTGATGACCTAGCAATGTTTGTTCTACCAGACATGTTCACCTCTTGGAACGGATCTCGACTTTCGCCTTTCGTTTTCTTCTTTCTCTTCAAAATCGCATTTTTGCTTTGAAGAGGACGGAGACAGAGAGAGAGATTTCACAAGAGGACAGAATCGGGAAGGAGGGAGACTGAGGAAGGAGAGAGAATGAGGAAAGAGAGAGCCTGATGTGTCCAAAATTAAACAGTCAACTAATTACACAAGGTCAAACTCCCATTTTTCTTTTTTTTTTGTTCGCTTTTTATTTACACATAGGCATCAACCATCGCCACATCACCTTTCCGACAAGTCCGACTCAGTGGTGGTATACCAAAAATAAATCCCTTCAAAGTAAACCTCACTGGCAAGAATTTTCTAAGTTCAGCTTATTATCTTTCACACCCCCATAAGTTGGGATTATTATATTCCAAAAACCCTAAAAACTTTTACCAATAGAGGAATAAGATATACCAACAGAAATAGCCATGTTAGTAAAAGTCAATTTTCTTGTAATGGCTAGAGTAGCTGTCTTGGTAGGCGTTGGACTTGAGGGAGTCTGCCACCAACATGGAGTCTGTCTTAGGGATAATGTACCTGATGTGAAGCACACAAGCCATCTTAGTCCAAGACTTGCTACACCGGCCTTAGTTGTCTCTACATCCTAAAAGCCTTTCTCCAAAGCACAAGGTGTAGCCACTATAGCTCCTTTCCTATCTCGAAACATCTCCCCTAGTTAGCTTAGCCTGGGTAAAAAGAGGGATGCATCCACATTAATTTTAACGTGTCCAACATGTGGAGCATAGAAAACCTCACAACTTTCAGTTACCCGTAATCACTTACTATCCTTTACTTTGAGGGCCTTGTGAAGTGTCCCCTTGTGATCATGCCCACAAATGTCCCGCCCTTTGTTCTCGAAATTACAATTGTTTCTATCCAATCGCAAGGAATGAAGGAGGGTGATAAACAACCTTTTCTTTTCATCATTGAGACATCCAGGAGTTTATGACACCATGCCTCCAAATCAAAAGTCTTGCGAGTCACGGGCTATCACCTGCAAAGAAAAGATGTGAGATAATAGAAGCATTTCTGTTAACACGGATGCCATGAATACATTTTTAGTAACAGATGCCATAATAAGGAAGAAAAACCCTCAACACAAAACGTGAATTGATAAAGTGAAATCGGGTCACCCTGGTGGAGACCCCTATAAGGGAAAAACCACTTTGTAGGTTGCTTGCTGATAAGTGTCACATAAGAGACCCAAGGTAACGCATCTCATCATGAGATACAGCTAATCAGCATCAAACCCCAACCTCCACAACCTATGCTTAAGAAAAGGCCATTCAATTTTATTGTAGGATTTACTCATGTTGAATTTCAGAGCCATGTACCCCTTTCGTCTAGACTTTTTCCTCTTTTCTAGATAGTGGAAGTATTCAAAAGCCACAAGGACATTGCTAGTTATGAGCCTTCCTGGGAAAAAAAGCACACTTTGTGATTTACGAATAACGATTGGTAGGATATCTTTAAAGTGATTGAAAATAACCTTTAACACCAAAATATGAACTACATTACAGAGGGTTATGGATCTGAACTCTTTTGGGGATTGGCGTGACTTTGGAATCAAAGTAATGTAGGTTTTGTTCAACTCAGATAACTAGGCGCCATCATTAAGCACTTCCTGAACAAGAGTGACAATATCATGACCTACTATTTGCCAAAATTGTGGAAAGAAAAGAGTGGGTAGACCACCATGTTCAGAGGCCTTCGTGGAACGCATTTGGCAAAGGGAAGTAAACACCTTCTCACCAATGTGCCGGCACTTCAACTGAAGGTTCATAGCTATGGTAACCCGGGCTTAACAATATTAACTAGTTCATCAGGGTCCTGAGGATTTAAAGAGGTGAAAAGGTGCTGCAAGTAGTTGAGAAATGTCATGTCAATTTCATCCTCATGAGTAATTTTTCCACTATGCCTTTTCTCAAGAAACTGGATGGAATTCCGATAATATCTAAGTCTTACTTTTTGGCGGAAAAAGCGGGATCGTAGTCACCTTCAGTAATCTAACTCCGCCAGCTGTGTTGCACCCATATAGTTTCATCTTGATGTTTTGTTCTAAATCATCAATTTCCCCATTTACACTCCTGATCCTTTCAATGGCAACCATCGTCAACTATTCATGAAGTTTTGGAATTTATTCCTGCTGATGGTCAATGGCTTTCTTGACACTTACCGTTCCTATACTTTACCTCTTCTTTAGAGCTTTGCAACATTGAAGTATTCTGGTACTCCTTTCAAGCCTTCAGCAGTCAGCCACAGTAGACTGAATAATGCTTTTACAATCTTCCGTCTGAATCCAAGCTTTCTCAAATCGTCAAGTCACCATCTGTGTTTCTTATTTTGGGTTTTGGCAACCTAGCATAATGACACTCAAGAAAAATTGGGAAGTGATCAGAGCGTCTCTTAGGTAGGTGAAGCCTTGCGCTAGGAACATATTAGTTGCCATGAAGGAATAGCTAAGAGCGGTCTAAAGTTTTTTAACATTCTGATCATCTCCTATGTATGTGCATTAGGGGCCTTCAAATCCCAACTCATGTAGTTCACACTCTTGCACCACATCTTGGAAGCCCATAATTAGCCCATGATTTTTGTCTCCTCTTCCCACTTTTTGGCTCATGCCCAAAATCTCAAAGTCACCAAAACAAAGCCATGACAAAGCACTATCATCGACAGACTTTAGTAGATTCCAAGCCTTATATTTGTCCGCATCATCCACGTAATTATAGATACTTGTGATTTGCCAAATTGTACACCCGCCACTTGTGATATTCTCCATGTCAATGTGACATGTAGACTGGAGACTAAGTTACAGATGCAACTTCTAGAAAATAGCCAAGCCCCCACTTTAATGCTACCCTACTTTCGCATAATCCACGTAAACCTTATTACCATACCTTAACTACCCATGAATGGCCTCCATTTCTCCCGCCTTCAGTTTGATCTTCAAGGAATACCAAATGTGGATCTTTCTCCGTCATATTGCCCCTTAGGGCACCAACTGCACGCGGATCTCCAAGCCCACGATAGTTATAGGCTAGGCCATTCATGGTTTATGGCAGGGCTAATTAACAACCTCCGCCTTTGACAGTGACGGCTCAATACTAATCCCGACTTTGGATTTAGATTTCTTAGTGTCAAGTACATTGGTCATGATAACATCATCAACAGTCTTTTTCCCATATATTTTAGCAGTCGAGTTACTTGTTGAGGTCCCATGGTTTCTTTAGTCAGGCAGTGCCATTTTTATGTCCCCTACTGCTTGTATTAGGGTTTTCTTCAAGAATAGTATCGTGCACAAGTTCTCATTTGGTCACCGGTTGGACTGAGCTATATCCTTATCTTTACTTGTAATTGAGAGTTTATCCTTTAAGTTAAGTTTCAAGAGACTCTATATGACCTCTTCCATACTCCACTCATCCACCTTCTTCACACTGCCACTCCCCTTCTCTTCCTTCTTGGGTTTGAAGACAAGTCTTCAGATGGTAGGAGACTGAGATGAAGTATCTTCATGTGTTCCTTGCCTTTGCACTCGCTATGGGGATGCATGAGTCCGATCCCCCTAATTGTAAACCACCCCCTCATCATCCTCATCATTCTTGCCAACACAATATCGTTCGATATGCCAACTTTGCCTCAAAAATAACAAAGGTTTGGGAGTTTTTGGTTCATCACTGCTAGGAAAACCTCATTCCCATCTTCTTAGTCTAGTGTGATCTCATTAGGAAAAGTCTCTCACAATTGCATAAGGGTTTTGAATATGAGAGATTTTGTCCATCCCTTAAAGCATAACTCAGCAACCTTCACATAGACTCCAATCTACTATGTAAGTGCCTTTATGTGCTTCTCCTTTCTTTTGTCAATAGGAGGTCATAGATTCCAACCCAAAATGTGGCATGGGTTAGAGGTTCACTCATCTATACAAGTAGGGTTCCTTTTGTAATGTTCTTCAGCACAATAACATTTTTATCAAAAGTCCAGGGTTTTCCATCTAAAATCCGCTCTAAATGTTTTGAGTGAAAAAATCAAAATAGAAAGAGATTAGTGCCAATTTCCTTCTGTTCCATTTTGTGCTTAAGGTTCCAGATCTTCTCTAATGTATTCATACACTACTAAAAAAGCGTGAAATAACGATGAAAATTAGCGACAGATTCAAATCCATATCAAATGGTGACAAATAATCGGCATTTGAAATGTATCAGAGTGGGCGACGAATTTAGCAATGGAACAGCTAATCCATCGCCTCTTTATTTGACCATGGCGATCGAAATTCCGTCGCCAGGTGTATTTTAATTTTTTAAACACCTAGCGACAGAAAATCCTTGCCAAACAATGTTTTTGAAAAAAAATTCAAACTGGCGACGCAAATTCTGTTGCTAGTTAGTCGCTGCCGTGGATTAAAAGAATTAGATCTGGTTCTCATTCTATTCACTCGACGTTGCAAAATTTGAAGAGAGAGAGAGAGCCCCAGCCCTCCTGAGCACTGCTGCCTCCTGACCACCGCCGTTTAGCTACTGCCCGTCAGCTGGTCCTGTTTTCCGTCCAAACTGCTACCTTTAAGCAGATTGTTTTCTCTCACTTCTTGTAGTTTTAATTTCTACAAATTTTTGCATTACATTGTCAAAATTTCATAATCAATTCATGTTTTTGTTAAATTTTGAAATTTGTGTGAAGTTATTACTCCAATTTGCTTCAACATCTTCCTCAATGTAATTTAGGGTTTAGGTTTGGTAATTTTAGTTAAAATGTGATATGTTGTTGGAACGAAATGCTAAAGTTTGAATGTATTATTAGTTTGATGAAATTTATAAGAGTAGAAATATATTTGTAGAAGTTTATAAATAAATGTATAAAATTATTACATTTTATATGTCGAATGCGAAATTAGGTGGAGTTGAAATGAATAATTTATACAAATTGGCATGCTTTAAAAGAAATAATTGTTAATATTGGGTGATCTATTTCAATGAGATTGTTGGTATAAAATTGATGATATAATGTGGGTTGTATGCTAATGTGAAATAAGTGGAACATAAATATTTAAAAAGTCTTATGCAAGTACGTTAGCGTAATATGTTTACATATTCAACTATATAGCTTATATAATATATTTTTCTATTGATATATATATATATATATATATATATATATATATATATATATATATATATATATATATATTTAAATGGATGTAATTATATGTACTTTCGTGGATTAATTAATGTTGTGTTTGACTATTAAAATATATGTAATATATAATTGAGAAATTTTTATAATTGTAATTACATAAATTGAAATTAATACTAATACAATAACTTTCATGAATATTTTTGCTTGAGCAGAATATAAATGACCCTCCACATCGTTGGTGAATGTATATTAGATTATTGTCTGATCTTAATAGTTGTACATAAGAATTTCTAAATGGAATAAATCAATTTGATGCATTTGCACGTACGCAAGCAGAGTTCCAAAGTGGGGGGGAGGAAGGATAGATGTCCATGTACGAAGTGTAAAAATAGAGTATACTTAACACCCGATGAGATAAAGGTACACCTAATGTATGAGAGTTCTATGAAAGGATATTGATATCGGATAAGTTATGGCGAAGTAGAATTTCAACAATATAATTTTGGATATTCTACTAGTAAAATGGCGAAGCTGGCGGTTCTAGTCATACTAATCATGACTACTATGACTACAATGAATGCTAGATAAATTGTATAGAGTGCACGGTTAGTGATGCCATATTAGCAAATCAAAATGTAAGGGATGAAGAGTCAAGCACCTATAAAGAACCACTCCATAATACAGTTCAAGCTGCTCAACAACCCTTATATGATGACTGTTCTAACACACAGCGAGCTCTCTACTGTTGTTCGGCTATTGAGTATCAAGTCTAATTATAACATGCCACAAAACTATTTTAATGAAATTGTTCAATTAATGAAGCAGATCTGCCACTTAAATCGTGTGCCAAACAACTATGGCCAGATGAAGAAGGTTGTTAAAGAGCTCAGCAATGATATAATACACATTGATTATTGCCGTAAAGGCTACATGCTCTTCTTAAAGAGGACTCGAACCTCAATGCATGCAAGTTTTACAGGCATTCGAGATGGAAGAGGCAATGGTCGCAATAAAGGAGGCAATGTGCAAGGATGCATTACTTACCATTGAAACATTGACTTCAGAGGTCATATGCATCAAGAAGCACTACAGAGCACATAAGATGGCATTATGAACATCGGCATGAGGAGGATGTTTCATGTCATCCATCAGATGTGGCAGCATAGAAACATTTCGATAGCAAGTACCCTAATTTTGTTGCAGAGCCTCGAAACGTTAGGCTTGGGTTATTTATAGATCGATTTAATCCTAATACTTTGTTTTCAAGATCTTATTCTATTTGGTCGGTGGTGATAACACCTTATAACCTTTCCCTGAAATGTGTATGACCACACCATTTATGTTCCTCACCTGTGTAATCCCTAACCCTAAAAATCCCAAGAACAAAATAGATGTATATTTATAACCTCTTATTTATAAGTTAAAGGGGTTGTGGGATGTTGGAATTGAAACATATGACATATCTATGAGTAAGACATTTCAAATGAAGGACGTACTTAGGTAGACCTTCAATGATTTCCCGACATATGGAATGCTATTTGGGTGGAGTAGTAATGGTCAATTGGCATGTTCAATGTGTATGAAGCAATAGAAGACTTTGAGGCTCAAAAATGGAGGCAGATTCTCATGGTTGATTGTCATTGGTGTTTCGTATCAAGAAATCATGCATTTGGAAGAAATAGAACTTCATTTAGAAAAGGTAGAACTGTTACGAGGGGTCCTGGTCGCCGCATATATGGGGTCCTCCTTGCCGCATATGAGTATAACTGAGTGAAGAAGAGCATATTCTGAGCGTTGCCTTACTGGCAACACCTGTTACTTCACCATAATTTGGATGTAATGCACATAGAAAAAATACTTCTTTGAAAGCATCATTAAAACTATTATGGATGTTCATGAAAAAACAAAGGATAATATCAAATCAAGAGTGGATGTTGCAGATATATGTGACAGGAAAGAATTACTTTTGTAGTTAGGCCCGAGTGCCAAAACAGTTAAACTAAAAGCGAAGTTTGTTTTTGCTATGGATAAAAGAAGAGAGCTATGTGCATGGGTAAAGGGACTTAACATGTCTGATAGACACTGCTCTAATATGAGGAATATTGTGAACCGTAATGGTGCAAAGTTTAACAATATGAAAAGTTATGATTGCCATGTGTTCATGGAGACTCTGTTGCCCATTGCATTTAGTGCTCTCTCAGATGATGTGTTGAAACCTCTCATTGATGTAAGTAAGTTTTTTAAGAATTTGTGCTTCACAACACTCCGAGAGGATGTGCTTAAGTAAATGCATTGGAATATTGCCATTAATCTCTTTAAGTTGGAGCTGATATTTCCTCCAGGGTTCTTCAATGTAACGGAGCGCATACCGGTGCACTTGGCAGAAAAGGCACTACTTGGTGGTCCTGTACAGTATCGATGGATGTATCTATTTGAGAGGTAAAATAGATTATATTTGATGAAAATGGATTTAAACAACTAAACTATGCCATCACTTACAAGTCATTGCTTAAAATTACTTTGCTAGGTACTTTGGTCATTTAAAGAAAAAGATAAACAACAAGCATGTCCTGAAGGTTCAATTATAGAAGCTTACTTAAAAGCTGAAAGGACGTTCTTTACTGCCTATTACTTCGACTCTGATGTGCCCTCCATAGACAATAGATATCAAAGAAATGAGGATGGCGATGAAGATAATAACCACTTCCTAACTCTATATGTGTTTGAACTGTAAAGAACATCTATTGGGAATGACAGATCAAGGTATCTCACATATGCGAATATATTTGTAAAACCCCAAAAATTTATTATGGGAAATCATGTGATGTGGACCGACCCTCATGATCCAAGTCAACATGAAAGATTTTTCCTCCATGATTTCTTTTCAAAATTTTCCCTATGTCATTAAAGCATGAATTAAAAATTTTGTTCAGGTTATCTTTTCCTCGATTTATTTGTTATTCGATTCCTCATTATTTACCCTCTCTTGACTCAAATATTTATTCACCCATTTATATTTAATTTTATTTACCTCCCTAGACTTAAATAACTAATTACCCAATTAGTTAACCTTTGATCCAAGATTTTCTTTCCAAATTTCTTCCAAGATTTTTTTTTAAAAAATTTCCTCCCGCTTTTACCCTAAGAGCCTGCTAGAGTCCCCCTCTCTTTAATTTTCTCTCTCTTCCTCCCTCAATCTCACGGATACTCTCTCTCCCCCTTACTTTTAATCTCTCCCTCTCCCTCACGCTTTCCTTCGCCGCCGCATAGCAGCCGCCGGCCCATTTCCGCCGGCCACAGCATCCGCCACCACCGCATTTCTTCCCCCTCTTCCCTCTCGGCGTGTGGGTAAGTGGGGTGCATCCCATGCACCCCATGCACACAATCTTCCAAGTTTATGTTTTCAAGTGTATAAATATTGTTTTTGGGTTGAGGATTGAAGGGGGCAAATTGTTATACAAGTTTTATAATTATTTTTCTTTTTTTTTTCAGAATTGAACCTTCAAAGGTGTGTCGATCCAATCACGTTTCTCCCAAAAACCGAACCAAGGTGAGTATGCTAGCATATTTGATTCTTGTTCGATCACAAGTTAAAAAAAAATCTTGACTTGACTTGGATTATAGGGGCATTGGGATAATTATGGTTAGTCGTTGATTGGTTGTATAAACATCTGGCCTAAAAGGGATTCATGTTAGAGTTAAAGGTTGGACAAAATGTCACTGGTCAGGGGGCAATTTTTTCCTTGACTTAAAAATTTGGCCATAGAGTTGTACTGGTCTAAAAATCATGAAATTTTTATGGTAGATTTATTGGAATGTGTTGCGTAATTTGGCCTTTAAATCAAGGGAATCAGAGTAGTATAGAGTGAGATATGACCAAAATACCAAGGGTTGCTTAGATTTGGATAGCCAGTGACAATGTAGAGTAATTAAGAAAAACGACCTAGTTTTGGACAAATTCTAAGAAAACACTAAACATAAGAGTGATAGACGGTGGACTGACCTTTCTAAAATGGGTAGGAACATGGAATTTTGACATCAGGAACTAGAGATATGGGCTCTGGAAGTTAAGCCCAGATTTTGACCGAATCTGGATTCAGGGTTTAGCTACATTGAGAACTCGTAAGGATGTCTAAAACTTTTGAAAAATTATTAGAAGTAGAAAATGGGCTGTAGTTGTGGTTCATAAGAATTTGGACTAAGTGTAAGCGCTGTTTGATCCAGGTGTTGATTATTAGGCCCCATTAAGTAACCGAGCCTGTAATTGTACGAATTTCAGGTAACGATCATGCCCTAACCCTTCTCCGAAGTTGTTTGAAAAATGTGTGTGATGAACATGGTAAGGGCTGCCTTTGAATGCTGTTTTATGTGAAATTATGGATTTTACCGTTTGAACGTGGAATGGAATAATTGTGTGGCTTGGGTTAGATTATTTTGCTAAGTCAGTGAGCATGGGCCATTGAATTGGTTGTGTTGTAAATAGAAGTGTGTATTTTGACCTTGGGGTTCGAATTGAGTCATAATAAAGTGTATATGTTGGTTTGACTTTTTTTTTAAAAAAAGAAGAAAAGGATAAGCATGAATGTATAAATAGATCATTTTATAGGTAGGACTGTGAGCTATGTTATGATATTGAAGCCCATTAGCCTTCCCCGGGTAAAAATGCATGCATATGAGCAGCCACTTTCCCTATTGGGACGTGGGCCAGGTTAGAGGTAACCATCCATATTGACGGTAGGCCCGGAAAGGGTTAAAGGTAACCATCCAAGTCGATAGCAGGGCAAGATTTAAGTTAAGCGGCTACATTCAGTCCAAGCACAGGTCATGACATCCAGTTGGGTCGCTCACCCTTAAGAAACAGAAAGTTATGCATAAGGTTGGTATGAGCGTGTGCATCACTAAGAATATATAAGTGTGGCCTGTTTCATCAACCAAGAATGAATAAGTGTGGTCTGATTGTTATTGAGTTTATCTTATTTTTGTGTAACATGTTTTATTTTCAGGTGAAGTGATTGCGTATAGGATTGGAGATTCAAAATTAGAGCGAGGCTCCAACGTTTAAGCGGATAGTTGCAACAAGTAGTTGTTTTGAGAAGAGACTTGTATTGGATTTTGTTAAGTTTTAGTAGTTGCTTAAACTGTGATTGAAATCTTTTAACTGAGGTATTACTAAAGAATATTTTGCATTAAAGTCTGATCGATACTCACCCTGGTGTTTCCATAAAGGGCACACGACGGTAACACCCCCGTTAGATTTTCTACTGCCACCTAAGTTGATATTAGTAATAAAAAAAAAAAAGAATTTGAGATTCGGGTTGTTACAATATTGCTGCTCACGCTATTAAATTGTGATGAAGTTAAGCCTCATATTGGGCGAGTGCTACTTTAGCCATTATAAGTTGCAATTAAGTTTATGCTTCAAAAAAGTAGTTTATTTACAGTGTTTATAAAATGTCATAGAATTTTTACAGAACAAGTCCGAAAGTATGATCTCATAAACGAAGCAAACTTGTTGAGGTTTATCACACAAGGAGGTACAGAAAGTATGATCCATTCATCTTTCCAAACACTACATCATAAGTGTACTTCATGCCACATCCATATCGCTCAAGGGATAGGGTCAATTGGCTTGTTATCATACTAACCAAGCCAATAGCTAGAGTGGATACACAATATAATCTACCCATTGCTTAGCAACAAACGACATGACGATAATCGTTGAAGTTGTGAATGATGTTATCCCTACATCATTAGTGGATGAAAGAGCACCACTGGAAGAAGTTAATGATGATATAAGTTTTTCATTTGTTCAAGTAAATGATAACATAGATGAGATAGAAGAGGATGAGGGTGATGAAGAGGGTGAATGGGATGATAGTAATGAAACAGATGAAGAACAGGGAGATATACATTTATATGTTGATGATGATGACGACAATGATGAGAATGATGATGAGGATGCTGATGAGGATGATGATGAAGACAATCCAAACAATTAAATGCTTATAAATTGTTATATATTTCAGTGCTTACCATCATTGTAATGCAAATGTGTATGAATGTACTTTTATTATACGTGTTAATTTTAAAACTTGATGTCCTAACTATTTTAGTGTGTGACTAAATTATTGATATGTGCAATCATTATTTGTACTTGTATTTATTTTCAACCATTTCAGGTATGAATTCCACCCCCTTGTCGAGATAAGTCCTCTATTCCAGATCAAGGAAGAGGGTGTAGGAGTTCCAGCATACATTCCAGTGCAATGGACATTGATTCACCTTCCTTCTAAATACCTCACAAGACAGATACTCTAGGAACAATCCTTACTCAATTTGGGATAGTTCCTATGGAGTCTTTCCCTCCTTATACTCCATACGTTCCTAACTAGACATTCATTTCTCGTTAATTTGCATATAACATTCCAACCAACACACCTTGCCAACACTATCAACCCTATTCCCCAAACTGTCAACCCTAACTTTAACCAATCCCCACAAAACATTAGAATTGGAGATTGTGAAGCACAATTTAGTCATGAAAGCACCCGATCAAAGGCATATTTTGTGTCAGACGCTAATGGGTAAATGGAAAAATTGTTATGTGTTTTGTACTTCAAGTATTTTGCGTAATGTCGCATTAATTTGATGTTTTCTGCTAAAATAGGGTTTTCCCAAATGAAGGTGCTGTTGATAGGATTTTTCTAATCTTCTAAGGTAAATATGATGCACCTTGGCCTTCTTAGGATGAAGTGTCTAAACAAGTTCGAGATTTGTAGTTTAGAGAGTTCAAGGTAACTACAGTGACTATATATTAACACTTCGTATGTACTTGATCTGTTATTATGATATTATTTGATGTATTGTTGTTTTCTTATTTGTTGAAATGGTTCAATTGGGATACTATCTATGATGATCGAATCAAGAAAAATTTTGAAAATAGAGGTAATGCGTGTTTGAGGGACTTCTTGGCAAAGCACGGAAGTACAACAAGCAGCCTACATGACTCTGTGCTAAGCAATGGAAAGGACTCCAATAACATTGGACAAATGAATCTTACAAGAAATTAGGTGAAAAATCCCAAAAAAATCAGCTTGGTGATCTAGCTAGTCTTGGACCATCTCACCACCCCCATGGCTCGATCCTTGTGCATGAGCATAAGAGGCGTCTGGTAACTAACTGTATATCTTACAACTTCTTCTAGTTATTTGTTTGATTGTGGTGGTTAATGTGTTTTTCTAAATTTATTTGACACTTAGAGAGAACAACTTGGGATGGAGCTAACAATTGTTGAGTTATTTGCCCCACGCCCACAAACTTCACAGCAAAGAAGATGGACCTTGGGTTAATAAGAAATCATAACAAACATACGTAAATTATTCTTCATGGTCAATCTTAATTAGTGGTTCATACACTTTAATTAAGTATGATATATTTGATTTTTTGCAAATGTTGTGACATCATAGGAATCCTTTGAACAAGAATTTCATAACATCATCAACTCTCAAGGGACCTCGAATGGCAATTCCCAAGATCTATCTCAATCACTTCCAAATCCAAACGAGTTGTGGGTGAAAGCCTATAAGAACAAAAATGATCGTATTTACGATATTGGAGATGAGACCGTCAATATTAGGGAGTCCTCTTGGTTCAGTCCCTCTCAATGAGCCAGTATAGTAAATTTAAACACTATTCGTATTTGAGTCATTAATAAAAAAATTACGCATAACGTCACTTTAGAATGAATTAAGTCATTGTCACTAATGAATACTTCTTATACATCGTTTTTGGTAGGTACAAGTTAGGTGCCATCCCAACAGGAGTTGAATGATTTAAGGGGTATGGTAACCAACATGGTGGTTAAGGTTACTTCCCAAGCTGAAATGTATCGGATGCTTATAGAGAAATGCAAGCGATTAGAGGAGTCCAACCAAATGATGAGCCAACAAATGATGAGTATGAATCACCAAATGACGGCTTTTTTCAAAAGCAACAAGCTTCTGGTTCGAGCTCTCAACCTCCCTTCATTAACCCTCCACAACATGATGAAGAGAATGAGGACGATGATGAGGATGAAGAGTATGATGGTACTCACATTAGTAATTGATTCCTGAGTTGTTTGCTTCTTTCCTCTCTATTCCTTGCTTATATATGTGCATTTCCATCTCTATTTTACTCTCTTGACCATGGTATTGTTAAGTACACTTATATGTTCAAGCACTGTGTGAATTTGTGATATGAACTGTGATGAGACACTTGAAAGAATTTGGTTTGTATGTGATGTTTGGTTTGGTTGTGGATAGAGATTTGTTGAAAACGTTTCAAGGAAGCATTGATAGCGAGTGTGTTGTCCTGGATCTATTTTCTTGCAGCAGGTGAAATATATTGTAATTTGGGATACTTGCAAGAACAAAAACTTTACTTAAAAAAGGGGAAAAAAGCAATGGATAGGCAATGGATTGTCCGCCATGGCGATTATTTTTTTAACAAGGTGGAACGGTGACGGAATCTGCATTCCGTTGCCCACTTGCACGCCTTTAGTTCCCACCATTTTTGTTGGTTCCGTCGCTGCCTCTTAACGACAACCAAAAAGCAATAGTTTATTTCCATCTCCGAGTTCAAAAATCCGTTGCTAAATTATATTTTTCCATTGCTAAATCCATCTCTATACCTTTTTTTTGAAGTGATGAAAGCAATTACGTTGAACTTACCGACCGTGCATAATTTTTCAATGAGGCGTAAACCCATATTCAATTGTTCTTCTTCCTCCTCAGCCCCCTCCACCTTGACCATCGCTTTTTCCTTTAGTTTCTCCTTCCCACAATCTCCATATCTTGTAGAAATATTCCCCTTCCCTCCTTCCACCATAAGAACAGCCTGCAAATGCAGGAAAAGGTAGTCATAAGGACTAAAAACCCTAGATCGACTAGTAAGAAAAACTCTCTTTAGGCGGCTTCCCTGGGAGAGACTTGTACTTGTGAACCTAGGAAGAAAAACTCTCACTAGGCAGCAACCCTAGGATATATTAGAACAATTACTACAAAGCTCATTTGCAAGTCTTACAATTGCTCATTTCAAAATAAATAAATGCTCATTAATTACAGAGTAGTAAACAAAAATAATACATTTCCTTAACATCAAATATAAAATAGGGAAAAAACAATAATAAAATACCAATAAAATACAGCCTAGAGGTGCAAAAAAAATCATATAGAAAGCCCTTTTTTCCTCAAAAATAGGTCATATCCTTATCAATAATCGCCATATAATTTTATTAGATAAAATACTGCAAGAGATATAAAAATACCAAAATGCTCATTTGCACTCTATATAAATACTTATTTATTTACTTATAAATGCTCATTACTAAAATGCTCATTTACATACCATATAAATACTCATTTGAGACGGCTGACACGTACGGTTCGCATTACTGTATGAGCCTAGACCATGGTACAATTTTTCCAAGCAGAAAGTGGATGCAGCATGTTTTAATGTCTAAGAAAAGGTTAGCCCCGTGCTTAACTTCTTAGTGGAATATTTTTACAAGCCTCAAGACTAGAAACTCTGGTTTGTTGATGGGTGCAGCATTCATGGTAGCAAAAAGGGGAAAAAATTCTAAATTTCAATATATATATATATATATATATATATATATATATATGGAGAGAGAGAGAGAGGAGTAGATAAAAAGGAGGTAGAAAGATTAATATTGATAGAATTTAAACTTAGGCATTTGACGATAACTTCAAAAAAATTATTAATTAAATTGACTGACACTTACACATTCAAAGTACGAATTAATAATTCAAAATATGAGTTATATAGTACTAAAATTTTTGACAATAAGTGAAACTATTTAATAAATTTTAAATTTCAATGTTAGTTGTCAATGGGGAAGAGAGATTACTTTTGAAAGGCCCTGTTTGGCAAACAGCTGTTAGTTGTTTGGATTAACTGTTAGCTGTTAGCTGTTTGAGTTAGCTGTTTGTATTAGCTATTTGAATTAGCTATTTGTTGAAAAACTATTTGGTAAAATTAGCTGTTTCTGACAAAGTTGTGAGACAAAAAGCTAATTCTTCAAAAAGCTCTCCCAAAAAGCTAATGGAATTAGCTTTTTCAAATTAGCTTTTTGGATTCAAAAACCTCTTTTAAAAAGCTCTTTCACCAAACACTCAAATTAACTTTTTCATTTGGTCAAAAAGTTAATTTTGGTCAAAAAAGCTCTTTTTGGTCAAAAAGCTCTTCAAAAAACTGTTTGCCAAATAGGGCCAAAATAGAAAAAGACTTGGTCCATCATAGAGGTAATAATAAGCATTTTTGTTCGGTCGATTGACTTGGAATAACTTCTCGTTAGAAAAAGCCTCTCGCAAGTGCATAAGGGTTTTGAATCTGAGATACTTTGTCCATCCCTTAAAGCACAACTCATCAGCCTTCACATAGACTCTGATCTAGTTTGTAAGTGCATTTATGTGCTTCTCCTTTCTTTTGTCAATAGAAGGGTCATAGATTCGAACCCAAAATGGGGCATGGGTTAGAGGCTCACTCATCTCTAAACGGAGGACTCCTTTGTAAGGTTCTTCAGCGCAGTAACATTTTACCAAAAGTCCAAGGTTCTCCATCTAAAACCCGCTCTAAATCTTTCCAGTGAAAAAATCGCAACAGAAAGAGATTAGTGCCAATTTAGTTGTCTTCCATTCCATGGTTAAGGTTCCAGATCTTCTCTAATGTATTCATGAAAGGAATCGCATTGAATTTACGCACTGTGCATAATTCTCCAATGAGGCGTAAACCCATATTCAACTGTGTTCTTCTTCCTCCTTATCCCCCTCCACCTTGATCACCACTTTTTCCTTTAGTTTCCCCTTCCCACAATCTCCACATTTTGTAGAACTATTTCCCTTCCCTCCTTTTGCCACAAAACAACCTACAAATACAGGAAACGGTAGTCATAAGGCCTCCAAACCCTAAATTGACTAGGAAGAGAACCTCTCTCTTGGTGGCTTCCCTAGGAGAGACTTGTACTTGTGAGCCTAGGAAAAAAAACTCTTACTGGGCAGCAACCCTAGGATATATTAGAACAATTATTACAATGCTCATTTATAAGTCTTATAAATGCTCATTTGAAAAAAAAATAAATGCTCATTAATTATAGAGTAGTAAATGAAAATAATACGCTTCCTTAACATCAAATATAAAATAGGGAAACAACAGTAATAAAATACCAATAAAATAAGGCCTAGAGGTGCAAACAAACATCATATAAAAAGCCCCTTCTTCCTCAAAAATAGGTCATATCCTTGTCAATAATCGTTATATAATTGTCTTAGATAAAATACTGCAAGAAATATAAAAATACCAAAATGCTTATTTGCACTCCATATAAATGCTTATTTGTATACCTGTAAATGCTCATTGCTAAAATGCTAATTCACACACTCTATAAATGCTCATTTGAGATGGCTAACATGCACGGTTTGCATTGCTATATGAGCCTAGACCATGATACAATTTTCCCTTGCAGAAAGGGGATGCAACATGTTTTAATGTCTAAGAAAAGGTTAACCCCTTGCTTAACTTCCTAGTGGAATATTTTTACAAGCCTCGAGACTAGAAACTCTGGTTTGAAAGGAAAAAAAAGCTAAAATTTCAATATATACATATAGAGAGAGAGAGGGGGGAGAGGGAGGAGGTAGAAAAATTAATTTTAATGAAATTTAAACTCAGGTCTTTAATGATAACTTTTCAAAAATTTATCAATTAAATTAAATGACATTTACACATTTAAAATATGAATTCATAATTCAAAATATGAGTTACATAGTACTAAAATTTTTGACAATAAGTCAAACTCTTTAATAAATTTTAAATTTCAATGTTAATCATCAACGTGGGAAGCGATTACTTCTGAAAAGTATTAAAAGACTTGGTCCATCATAGAGGTAATAATAAAAATTTTTATTCGGTCAATTGACTTGAAATAAATTCTATTATCAATCCAATTTTTACCATAATTGCTATAAGTTAAATGCAGTTGATTATTGACATATGATTTACTCTTGTACCATGATCATTATTGAATACATAGAAATAGTTTGTAGCGTGCGTACTAGATAATAACCACAGATTTTCCATCAATAAGACCTCATGGATGGTATTGTCCAAACTTCTCTATTAGTAGACAATAAGAAAAGAAGACAATTTTTTTTTTTAAAAAAAAACAAATGACCCCACTCCCTCCTTTCTCGATTTTGTTCCTCCTTTGATTGATATATATATATATATATATAAAGGGCCAAGGAAACATTGAAGTGTGTAGGCCCATGATGAGCTTGTCCGTTCTATTGAAGTGGGGTGCCATTAGAAGCCATTGTTTACAATTGAACGTGTCATACCTACTTGCTAAGTAATTATGTGTAGTTGGATGTCTTATATCAACGTATAATTAAAGTATAGAGATTGAGGCATATAGTTTTTTTATAGGTATTTGGTTGGAGTTAAAGAATGGCATATAATCATTTAACGAGTGAGACGATATTTATGGAGCTTTTTGAGGTATGAAACGTGAAGAGTGGATATATTAACTTTAATCTCCTATCCGTTTAAAATTATAAAACTTGACATCTCCCTACCTCCCATGTGTTGTTAACTCTATCTTGATTAATTGTACATGTTGATTAAACTAAACACTTAATATCGAGAATTAAGTCATATAATTGCATACATAATTTTACCCCACTATTAATAAATAATCAAACATAATTTCAATAGGAAAAAGATGTGTGAATTCAAAATAGCATGGTAGTCGTTCAAACATCATTTTCTTAGTTTTTTTTCCCCCTCTCTAAAGCATAAAAGCTGTAGGCTAGAAAGGTTGGTCTACCATGATGGAACATATCAAATCCAAATTCAAAGTTCTGCATAGGAGATGAAAAATGGATAGAAAATGATATGTGCATGGTAGGGAACTAGACAACACATAAAGGCATAGAATATGAATATATATGTGATAAATGTGTTGGATGATGGCTCCATTCAAGTGGCTAGGAAGGGTTTTTTTTTGGGGGGGGGGGGTCGTCCTTCTTGATGGGAGCTCTTGGTTTTTGTTTTTATATGCATTACACCATCAGTACCTGTCATCCATCATTGTGAAAAGGGCACTAAAATTGTACTAAATTTATAATATAATAATAATAATAATAGTGAACTCTATGAAATATACCAAAGCAACCCCATCACCTTGCCATTGATGTTGTTGCCTACCTTTGTTTTCCTTGGTTGCACATTATACCTTTATTTGGCTTTATTTTTGGGGGGGGGGGGGGGGGGGGGGGGGGGGGGGGGGGGGGGGGCCGGCGGTGTTGGGGTGAGGGGGGCCTCATACTTCCACGGCCACCTTCCCATATTTGTCCCAAATACTGGCGCTGATTTAGAAGACTTTCTTGGACCATCTGAGTTGGCCCCTCACCCTCTAGCCTCTATTAGAGAGAATAGAGAGGGATTGAAGTTATATTTCATCCATTTAACTCTTTGTACAATTTTCAAGGACTATATCTACAATTTTACCAAAATATTGCATTGAACTTTTTGGATCCTGATTTTTATGTCTTTACCTATCATTATTATAGTATAAAATTACTCTTGAACTTTCAATTATTAATTTAATATTTTGGTGAAATTAGCTTTTGAACATGATATCATAAACAATTGACGCCAGAGGTTTTATGTGCAAATCTCATCTATCTACACATTGGTTTATACATCAAGCTAAAGGGGAATCTACATGACGTACTTCCATGTTTCAAACACATAGAGCATTGCCATGAAAAAATGTGCTAGAATATATATACAAATATAAAATAAATCTTTGTAAAATTGAGTGAAACTACATATGATGCAATTAGCTCATCTATTATGTAACATCTCTTAATTTTCATATGGGTAATATCTCCCTAACGTTGCATACATGGATAATTTTTTCACAATGTCATCAATTTTTTCCCCAATTTGTCACTATACCTTTTTGTCTTAGTTGCCATTTGTTCCTTGTTCTTGTCGGTTGGTAATGCTATCCTAAAGTCTCACGAATTGTAATTTATGCATAATTTTGTACCAACTTCTTCATATATTCCTTTTCATTAGTTATTTCACTTTTATTTACTACTTTTTTTCAATCGCTTCTCTTGACATTTAATAGGATATTATCTCTACACATGTATATCTTTTACATTCCTTATCTAGTCTTTAAAGTTCCTAAAATTTATGAACAATTATTATTTGAATATATGTAAACTGTGTTATGTACATATAATGCATAGGTATTACACTAATATAAAATAACTTTTTTTTGGGTCTTAGATCCTCTATTTTACTGGAGTCGAACTACTCTTAGTTTAAGAAGGGATAGAGCTAAAATAACTATTAACTACTCACCCATAATTAAATTTAAACTTTTGATTGAGATATTTCATAAATGAATGGATTATAGAATGAAAAATATGTAAATGATTTAACTTTCATACCTAACTTAGGAAGTTCCAAACTGTGATTGAAAATTCAGATCCATTCATCAGTATAACTTTTTTCTATTTTGGATTTTGAGCACGATTTTCTCAACCCGAATCCAAAATAAACCGAACCCGAAAAACCTGTAAATTTTTAGGCCAAACCCGACCCGAACCCAAACCCGCCCGCTTGATCCGAATATTACTTTTTATTTTCTTTAATTTTTTCCTCTTAACAATAATAGTTTTTCATTATATAACAAATCGTTTAGAGGGACGTTATACAATTATCACATCCCTTCGCAAATTAGACAATGGATCGTGTTTTTTCCCATAAAACAACGTCATATACAACCTATAAATAGTACAATTTTAGAAAATGGCTATGAACAACTCTAATATAAAGAAAAACAATTTAGAATTAGCTAAATATTGAAAATCTCCGAGTCGTACCATTATATTCTTGGTAAAATAAATACGTCTCAATGCATTTTAAATAAGATTATTCTATAATAATCTAAAATTTTGATTTTATAATTAATAGATAATTATAATATCTTGCATGTATATAATATTCTTTCGTTTGGATTCCTTCTAATTAGTCTCGAATCTGATGCAATGTTGGACAGTGGACCAACTTATGTTCATGTTAGGATCGACGTATTAATAAAACATGCCTGATTAGGTAATGTTAGGCTAATCAACGAAACATCAAATTATTAAACGGGCTATTAATGAATCGAACCGCTCCGATTCCTTAACGTGCTTTAGATAGGCCGACCCATGAATGACCCGACCAATTATTAATATTTTAATATACGGGCCAACGCATTCAAATGTGACTCATTGTCCACCCGCATATGAATTTCATATATCAAGTTGAAAAGTTTGGATATTTTTGATATTCTTTGAAACAATTACAATTAAATTGCTTGTTCATTGAATACAGACAATTTTAAGTAATAAATATGCGAATTTTGATTTTAATAAAAAAAAAGAAATAATTAACTAAAAAGGCGCTTTAAACCCGTTGGATTGATCCAAAATCCGTAAATCGAAATACGCTCGTTCGTATTTGACCCGAACCCGAAATATACCTGACCCGTATTTTACCCGAACCCGGATACACCCGATCCGTATTTAACCCGTCCGTCCGAATTGACAGGTCTAGTATTGTATATATACATCATATCATGGATCAAATATCATCATCTCGATGTATGTTTAAAAATATAGGTTTGAGTATATGTACTATATAGATAAACATTAATGTCTAAAAATACAATGCTAACAAATGATCTAAGTCTCAAGGGAATGAAGCAACCCAAGTTAACTCACATCAAGGATACTAGAAAACAAGCAAACACTCACGGCCAGGGAGGCACGGTCGTCCTTGATGGCACGGGGTGACCGTGCTAACTTGCTGCCTAGCTTGCCTAGAAAGTGCTTCCTTCACGGTTTGAGATGGCTTTGAGATCTAATAGAAGTCTGATGCAATAAGCTTTGTTTTGGCCTTGATTTTGTGTGGAAATGAGTAATCAAAGGAGTAAGGGAAGTGAGGAATGAAAGTAGGATTCAGAACACTAAGAAGATCAATGAAGGAGCTCACAGTTTGAGAGGAGAGAAACCAAGAGCTAGCTTATGAACTTCAAGTGTGTTTAATGAAACTAGGATAGTTCTAAGCTAGATGATCAGATAAGATACACCACTAATCACTTAACTTAGGGCCCTTAATCTTGGTTCAGGATAAGATACACCACCTAACTAAAGATTAAGACTCACTTGATCACCACCTTAATCGGCCACAATTAAGGATAAGCAAGTTAAGTGTTTAAAGAACTCACAAGACACAAAGTCTTTGCTCTCAACTGAATAATCAACTCTCTCTCATTAAAATGAACATACAAGGCTTTTATATGGCCTTGAGAATACATGAGAGAGCTTTCCTTCTAAGGTAGGAAAGTCATTAAGCATGCCTAAGACTACTTAGTATACGGTTTAGCCTAAAACAAACATAAGCTGAAAGTTTAAGTTACAAAGCACTATTTTATCTTCCTAAGCTCTTTCCTATGCATTAAGGAATGTCAATGACTCAATTTCCCAACTAGGAAGGTAAGGATACACGGCTGGCCACCTCAAAAGAGCTGAAGAATGCATGGTTGCCATGTCATGCTTGAGTGGCCGTGTGAGAGCTTGCAAAATGGAGGCTTTTCCCTTGCTCCACGTGTCTCTCTCATGGGTGGCTGGGTGGCAGCTTACCAAGCAGCTCAAAATGATCAAGTAGGTAGGCACTCACCTTAAGCAAACCCCTTGAAGGAGGAAAACCACTAGGCTAAGTAACCGGGTGTCATTCAGTCGGTTTCTGCCTCAACTTGTCTCGCATGCTTGACGCATCAAATGCTGACTAATTGCTACGTTTCTTACATGGATGGAAACCTCAAGATGTCTAGTTTACTCTCCAACTTGAATCATAGAAATTGGACTTCGTTTGCCCCCTGAACAAACCAGAATTCCAAAACCGTGCAGTTTATAGTGCAATCCGGGCAAGGTCAAAAGATGAACTGTTTTAAGCAACCAATTGAACTCCAAATAATATGAAACCAATTGGACTTAAAAGCTAAGATCTTGAGCTTGAAAATTCCCCAAAAAACGAGTACCAAAACGTGCTTTAATCCTGTGTAATCAGATAACAAATACCGGATGAAAATCTGGATGAGAACCCGGGTGCATCACTTTGTGTTTTCTCCATCAAGTGACTTATGGCCGCGACTTTGGACTTGATTTCTTGATTGTTCTGGATCATTGAAACATTATTAGACCTTGAGGATGGACCTCCATCAACAAAGAAATATGTATATTATTTTGAAAATTGTGACTAAATATCTTTTATTCTTAGCATGCCTTTGGTTCTAAAGAAAGCGGTGGATAATGTGAAATATTTTGTGATGGAAAGACTCACACAAATTAGGAGCTAGGCGCTTGTATATATAGAGAATACATATACAATGAAATTATATAAGTACCCTTATCCTATTACACCCCCTCAAGCTGTACAGGGGGGCACACGGATAGATTGGACTTATGAAATAAACATTGCCGAGAAGACAACCCCTTTGTAAAAATATCCGCTAATTGAAGCTTACTAGGAACACGCCGAACAACTAAATCACCATGAGCAACACGCTCGCGCACGAAATGATGATCAACAGTGATGTGCTTGCTGCGGTCAGGATGGACTGGATTGGCAGTGAGATATGTAGCACTTACGTTGTCACATTATACCTTAATCGGGGAGGCAAGTACTATACCAAGATCAAGTAAGAGTTTCCGAATCCAGACAGTTTTAGCAACTGTGTAGGCAACAACACAATACTCAGCTTCGGTGGAGGATTTGGAGACAGTAGGTTGCTTCTTTGAGTGCCAAGCAATAAGATTGGGTCCAAAAAAAGACTGCATGCCCAATGGTAGAACGTCAGGAGTCACGACAACTAGCCCAGTCAGCATCCAAGTAGGTAACAATAAGAGAAGGAACTGCAGCAGCCCGCAGTAAGATCCCATGATCAAGAGTCCCTCGGAGATACCTGAGAATACGCTTAGTAGCTAACAAGTGAGTAGCATGGGGAGCATGCATAAATTGGGAAACTACCTAAACTGCATATGCAATATCAGGTCGTGTCATTGTCAAATATTGTAAAGCACCTATCATGCTTCTTTACTTAATGGGATCTGTGAGTAGTTCTCCATCGGAGAGGGATAAGGTAGTCCTAGTAGCAAAGGGAGTACGAACAGGTTTGCAGCTATGCATATGAAACTTACGGAGAAGATCAGAAGTGTATTTGTACTGAGACAAAAACAAACCTACTGAAGAACGAGTAACCTAAACACCTAAGAAATAATGAAGATCACCTAAGTCCTTCATGGCAAATTGACGGGAGAGCAAAGCAATAAACGAGTGAAGTGCAGAAAGAGAGGTTCTCGTCAGAACAATATCATCAACATACAATAAGAGAATAATGGTATGAGAATTGGAGCGAAGTATGAACATGGAAGGATCTGCCTGACTACAGTGGAACCCGTGGGTAAGAAGAAAGCTACTAAATCGATGAAACCAAGCTCGAGGTGCTTGCTTAAGACCATAGATAGCCTTCTTCAAATGACACACATGGTTAGGTAAACGAGAATCAGTGAAACCAGGAGGCTGATGAATGTATACCTGCTTAGTTAATATGTCATGAAGGAAGGCAATCTTAACGTCAAGTTGACGAATAGGCCACCTATTAGATAGAGCAATAGACAAAACAAGATGAATAGTAGCAGGACGAACAATAGGAGAGAATGTTTCATGAAAATCAATATCTGCCTGCTGATGATTGCCTGCAGCAACCAACCGAGCTTTCTACTTGTTAAGCCAAAAATTATGCGCTGTTTTAATAATTATTTTGATTATATTTTACACATTATTGCGTGTAATTTACGTATTTTATATATCTTCCAGGTTAGGCATTGCTAAAATAAAAAGAAGAAGACAAGTCGTCGAAGCTTGGGTTTTACACGCTTGGCTATAAAGACGATCCAAAAATAATAATTATGGAAGATATTATTTCTATAATTATTTAATTGGGTTAGGATTTCAAGAATTGGTGAAGAGTTAAAAGTCTTGAGGGAGAAGAAATCTAAGGAAGAAAGGAAGAAAGAAACCCTAATTACTAATCCTAATCACACCCCTCCTTCCTCTCCACCATAAATAACATCATCACCATACCCATATTTCATCATCATCCCCATCACACCACCATTAACCCACAGCAGCCCTAAAATCCCTCCATCACCTTCTTCCTCTTCTCCCCACATCATCATCACCATCTCCTCATCATCCCATATCACGCACAATCCTCTCCACGCATCATCTCCTTCAACCCAAAACCCACGGCTTCTCCTTCACAACCACCACCATCATCTTCTTACATCATCATCATACACTATCATCTTCATCACCGTGAGCATCATCTTAAACCCAAAAAAAAAGTTTTTGCTAGTTTTTATTTTTTTTAGTTGTTTAGTTTATTGTTAAACATGAATTATGTGGGTGAATTTTGTGATTTTATTTTTAATATAAGTGAGTAATTCCTTTATGCTTAGTATAATCTTCTTGAAACCATGCTAAATTTACTATTTTGAAACAAGTTTTATGCTTTAATGCCTAGTTGATTTATATTCATGATTCTTTAACGATTAGCGTTTATCGTTTATGAAATTTGTATTAAATCGATTAGAATGCATGCTAGTTGATTAAATACAATTTCGATTGACAGTTTAGAAGACTGTAATACGTAAAAGTTATAGTCTTTTATGCTTAGGTGTCACCCTATTTAATCATGGATGGCTCAAACCCATCTCTTTTAATTAGGTAATCGCTTTAGATCTTTGTTAAATCGATTTGCTGGTAAATTGATTACAAAGTGTTAAATGATGTTTTTCTCATTCTTCATGTTCTAGTTTGATTACATTCTTACACTGATGTGAGGGTTATCAAAATTAGTAGGGTTTATATTAGGGCTGGACCTAAGTAAACTAGAATATAAGGAAAAATGGGGAAGAACCGCTGGTGGATATCTTCTACAGTTTAACTCATAAATGAAATTAACTTGTGTGTTAATGATAAATATTAATTTGTATGGTGGATTGAGATTATACTAAGTATCCTTGATAAATTTGACAACTTCGATAATTATTTGTAGCTTATATTTAATTTGGTTTGTTTGTTAATTTTTGTTTCATTTTATTTGTTACCATATAATTTCAAATCCCCCCCCCAAAAGTATAGTCTTTTAGGAGTATCTAGGTAATTTTAGATAGTTTAGATTTTGATTTTTAGAGTGGTTATAATTTTAGATTGATTTATATTCAGTTTTAGTATTTAATTACCGGTTTGTTAGAAATTAGACTAAAAATAGTTATTTTGTTCTTTTTCATTTTTATAAGTTCCTAGGTTTATATAGTGTCCTAGTCTGCCCATATTTAATTTCGTAATTTTTGGAAGTTATTTGATAATTTTTCAGAATTATTTTGAGAAATTGATAAGTGCAGGTTTTTAGGTTGTTAATTCTAAAAATTTCAATTTTTAATTTTAATTTACGATTATTAGGTGTGGTTAAGTCCAGAAAATTGTGTCCTAGAATTAGGGTAATTTTCTTGATTATTTTCGTATTTATATTTTTGCAGATTATTTTATTTCTAATTTCAGATTTAATATTCTGCATTGATTTTCTGTGGTAGTTTTCTGATTTGATTTTTCTGAAATTATTTGGATACAATTGAGGAGTTATAAGCTTATATACCTGAAGAATAATATTTTAGGTTACTGTTTGACATTTTTAATATTTATTTTCTGATTATTATTTGCTGTTTTGATTTTTAATTAGAATTTCAGTTACTATTCTGATTTTATTTTTCTAGATTATTTAGGAAAGCTTTTTATTGTTTTCTTTCCAGAATATAATCCAAAATATTTAGGAGCATCATTGGGTGTTTTTCCAGATTTTTATTCATTAGATTTTAATTATTTTAGAATTATTAAGATTAGATTTAATAAATTGGATTAGTAAAATTATTTAGGATTAAGCTAGCCTTTTTAAAACAATCTTTCCTCGTGGATCGATCCCTACTTCCCTATGTTATAAAAAGTATTTAATAACCG
This sequence comes from Carnegiea gigantea, assembly GCA_029747015.1. Taxonomy (NCBI): domain Eukaryota; kingdom Viridiplantae; phylum Streptophyta; class Magnoliopsida; order Caryophyllales; family Cactaceae; genus Carnegiea; species Carnegiea gigantea. The sequence continues at coordinate 265,155 of JAKOGI010000591.1, read as the reverse complement.
AAGTATTGGTTAAATTTGTAGCAATCGACAAGCTTTACAAATCTTGGCGCCGTTGCTGGGGAAAGAAAATTAAATTGCTAGTTTACTTCTATTTAATTTTACGACTTTTATTGTTTTGTTTTTATTATTGCGGATCGCCAGTAAGTCTTCAGGTTAAAGAGGTAAGAATGTCAACTCTTCGAGAACTTGTTGCCCCTAACTTAGAAATCCAACTAATGTCCATTACGTATACTGTTTTGGATAAGCCTTTGAAATTAAACTCAAGATTTATTAATTTATTACCTAAGTTTCATGGATTAGTTGAAGAGGACCCCTATAGATACATTAGTAAATCCCTTATTACTTACTCTGCTATGGTGTATGAAGGAATTTCTGAGGACCAAATTAGACTAAGGACCTTTCCCTTTTCTTTGCTTGGTAATGCAAAGGACTAGTTCTATTATATGCCTGCGGGATCTTTTTCTACATGGACTGCATTGCATAAATCGTTTCTGAAAAAGTTTTTTCCTGCATCCCGTATTGGATCTATTAAGAAAGAAATATGTGGAATCAAACAAATGAATGGGAAACTTTTTGTGAGTATTGGGAAAGATTTAATAAGTTATGTGCTAGTTGTCCCCAACATCAAATAGCTGAACAACTATTGATTCAATATTTTTATGAGGGCTTACTTCCTATGGACCGTAACATGGTTGATGCTGCTAGTGGGGGGTTCTGGTTAATAAAACTCCAGCAGAGGGTAGAAGTTTATTCAATCTAATGGCCCAAAATACTCAACAATTTGGTGCTAGGGACTCATAAGTTAAAAGGGTAAATGAGATAGGTTTCAGTTCATCTCTAGAAAATCAGTTATCTCATATTACTACTATGTTAAATAAGATTGTTACTGGGGATATTCAAAGAGCAGTAATATGTGGTATTTATTGTCTAGAGGGGCATCCTACCAATGCATGTTCTACACTTCAAGAGGGTAATGTTAATGTTGTCTATTTTAACCAAGGTCAAAGGGGGTATGATCCATATTTTAACACCTATAATGAAGGATGGAGAGACCACCCTAATCTTAGGTATGGCCCTCAAACCAATTCACCTAGCTTTGACCAAACGTTTCGTCAATCTTCTAATCAAGATAGGACCAACTTCCTACTAGAACAAGTTCTTAAGAAGATAGGTGGTAGGTTCCAGATTTGGAGACAACTCTTAAGCAGGTTCAAGAGAGACAGACTGCAACTGATATCGTAGTTAGCAACTTGCAGACTCAAATGCAAAATAGGTTACCATCTCAGCCTTACCCTAACCCTAAAGAGAATGTTAGTGCCATAACAATTAGGAGTGGGGAAGAGTTAAAAGAACCAAGGAAGAGTAGAAAAATTAGAACTTGAGCTAGAGATTAAAGGGGCTGAACCAGAGTTAGACACTAATTCTAATCAAACTACTAAGGAAATAGGAGAGAAGAAAAGAGAACCTTATAAGTCAATTCCATCCTTTCCTAGTAGATTTAGAAACCCTACTTCTAAGGTGAATGAGGCTAACCAAGAGATCTTAGAGACATTAAGGAAGGTAGAAATTAATATACCTCTCCTTGATGCCATTAAACAGGTGCCTCATTATGCTAAGTTCTTAAAAGAATTATGCACTATCAAGAGGAAGCTCATTGGTAATGAGAAGATAAGTGTAGGGGAAAATATGTCTGCTGTTTTTCAAAGAAAACTTCCCCCTAAGTGTAAAGATCCTAGTGTGTTTTCTGTTCCTTGCAAAATAGGAAACCTTTGCTTTGATAAAGCTATGCTTGATTTAGGTGCCTCTATTAATGTTATGCCTAGATCCGTTTATGACAAACTGAACCCAGGCAAATTAAAGAAAACTGGCATAGTGATTCAATTAGCTGATAGGAGCAACACTTATCCTGATGGAGTGTTAGAGGATGTTTTGGTTCAAGCGAATGAGCTAGTGTTTGCTGCTGACTTTTATGTAATGAACATGGGTGAAGCATGTCATGATATTCCCATCTTACTAGGCAGGCTATTTTTAAAAACAGTTAGGACTAAAATTGATGTGCATGAAGGAACATTAACCATGGAATTTGATAGTAAAGTGATTAAATTTAATATTTTTGATGCCATGAGATTCCCTGCTGATGTGAATTACGTGTATGCACTTAATGTTATGGATGAGTTGCCCCAAAATATTCATAACTTGTCCAATGAAGATGAATTTTTGACTGTGCTTACTAAGAGTCTTGATAATACTAAGTTTCAAAAAGTGCCTTACTAAATTAATGCTGATTTATTGGAAGAAATCCAACTAGAGGATCCGGAAGCTTCATGAGGTCGAGCCAACGACTATAAACAAAGGCGCTGGTTGGGAGGCAACTCAACGTTTTCAGAGAAGTTTACTTTTGCTTTTGTTTTCATTATTTCTTTCTTTTTGCATGCATTAGGGACAATGCATGAATTAAGTGGGGGGTGCATCCTGCATTTAATTCTTGCAGTTTTTATTCTTGAAAAAAAAAGTAGAAAATCGAAAAAAAAACAAAATTTGTTTTTTTTCTTATAAATAATGCATGATATGAGTTTATGCTAGGCTTGCTTGTTTAATTTTTTTGGGTTTTATTAGCTATTTTGTAGTTTATTCTTTTTTAAGTGAAGACTTCTAAGCATGATAGTTATCCTTTAGAGAAGTTTGAGTTGATCCTCATGCATCTTTTTAATGAGTAACTCTCTTGATTATCCATCTTATTTAGTCATATAATATATTCGATTCAGAGGTAATAAAATGACCTGTCCCATCTCCTAGACTATTGAATTAGTTGAATAATTCATTAAAATTATGATTTTACTTGTCTATTTTTCATATAAAGACCAAAAAAAAAAAGGAGAGTCAAAGTTGGGAATGACAAGTACCCCTTTGAGGCATGCGCTACTGGGTACTGCCCTTTGAGGCAATACTGCCACGGGAAAGCTTGCTTTCCATACTAATGAGCCATTAAAATAAATAAAAGTAATGATGAAAATAAAGTGTTTGCTCCAGCACCTCTATTCAGGTGAGTGTGAGACAGGGAGTGTTTAATTTCTAAGTCCCTATATGGGCCTCAAATATGTGCACAAGTGGAGTTTGAAAAAAAAAATGAAAGAAAAACAAATACAAGGTAAGTTTAGAATCAATTCAATGAGTTATTCTACCTAGTTCAATTATCTCCATAGCTATACCGTGCCTTAATTTTTCTATTATAAATATTTAGACCTCTTGATCGGTGTATGCATGGATAATTATTGATCTTGTTACCTCATTATGAAAATGTTGTGAGATTGATGAATAAACTCTCTAAGGATAGTTGGATGTTTAGCAGTTATTCACTTATTGGAGGAAGAACTAATTAATTTTCAATGAAACTCTTTTTAAAGCAAGCCAAGACCTAGTATGGATATCATAGTTATGCATGACTTTATAAGAGAGAAAAAGGATCAGTTTTTTTTAAGTCGAGTCTAAAATTTCTTTGCACGAGGACGTCCAAAGTCTAAGTGTGGGGGAATTTGTTAAGCCAAAAATCATGCACTGTTTTATTAATTATTTTGATTATATTTTACACATTATTACATCTAACTTACGTATTTTATATATTTTCCAGGTTAGGCATTGTTAAAATAAAAAGAAGAAGATAAGTCGTCAAAGCTCGAGTTTTATACGCTTGGCTATAAAGATGGTCCAAAAATAATAATTATGAAAGATATTATTTCCATAATTATTTAATTGGGCTAGGATTTCAAGAGTTGGTGAAGAGTTACAAGTCTTGAGGGAGAAGAAATCTAAGAAAGAAAGGAAGAAGGAAACTCTAATTACTAATCCTAATCACACCCCTCCTTCCTCTCCACCATAAATAACATCATCACCATACCCATATTTCATTATCATCCCCATCACACCACCATTAATCCACGGCAGCCCTAAAATCCCTCCATCACCTTCTTCCTCTTCTCCCCACATCATCATCACCATCTCCTCATAATCCCATATCACGCACAATCCTCTCCACGCATCATCTCCTTCAACCCAAAACCCACGACTTCTCCTTCACAACCACCACCACCATCATCTTCTTACATCGTCATCATGCACTATCATCTTCATCACCGTGAGCATCATCTTAAACCCAAAAAAAAAGTTTTTGCTAGTTTTTATTTTTTTTAGTTGTTTAGTTTATTGTTAAACATGAATTATGTGGGTGAGTTTTGTGATTTTATTTTTAATATGAGTGAGTAATTCCTTTATGCTTAGTATAATCTTCTTGAAGCCATGCTAAATTTACTATTTTGAAACAAGTTTTATATTTAATGCCTAGTTGATTTATATTCATGATTCTTTAGCGATTAGCGTTTATCGTTTATGAAATTTGTGTTAAATCGATTAGAATGCATACTAGTTGATTAAATACAATTTCGATTGATAGTTTAGAAGACTTATAATACGTAAAAGTTATAGTCTTTTATGCTTAGGTATCACCCTAATTAATCATGGATGACTCAAACCCATCTCTTTTAATTAGGTAATCGCTTTAGATCTTTGTTAAATCGATTTGCTGGTAAATTGGTTACAAAGTGCTTAAATGATGTTTTTCTAATTCTTAATACTCTAGTTTGATTAAATTCTTGCGATGGTGTGAGGGTTATCAAAACTAGTAGGGTTTATATTAGGGCTGGACCTAAGTAAACTAGAATCTAAGGAAAAACGGGGAAGAACCGCTAGGTGGATGTCTTCTACAGTTTAACTCATGAATGAAATTAACTTGTGTGTTAATGATAAATATTAATTTGTATGGTGGATTGAGATTATACTAAGTATCCTTGATAAATTTGACAACTTTGATAATTATTTGTTGCTTATCGTTAATTTGGTTTGTTTGTTAATTTTTGTTTCATTTTATTTGTTACCATGTAATTTCAAACCACCCCCCAAGTATAGTCTTTTAGGAGTGCCCAGATAATTTTAGATAGTTTAGATTTTGATTTTTAGGGTGGTTATAATTTTAGATTGATTTATATTCAGTTTTAGTATTTAATTACTGGTTTGTTAGAAATTAGACTAAAAATAGTTATTTTTGTTCTTTTTCATTTTTTATCAGTTCCTAGGGTTTATATAGTGTCCTAGTCTGCCCATATTTAATTTCGTAATTTTTGGAAGTTATTTGATAATTTTTCAGAATTATTTTGAGAGATTGATAAGTGTAGGTTTTTAGGTTATTAATTCTGAGAATTTCGATTTTTAATTTTAATTTACGATTATTAGGTGTGGTTAAGTCCAGAAAATTGTGTCCTAGAATTAGGGTAATTTTCTTGATTATTTTCGTATTTATATTTTTGCAGATTATTTTATTTCTAATTTCAGATTTAATATTCTGCATTGATTTTCTGTGGTAGTTTTCTGATTTGCTTTTTCTGAAATTATTTGGATACAATTGAGGAGTTATAAGCTGATATACCTGAAGAATAATATTTTAGGTTACTGTTGACATTTTTAATATTTATCTTCTGATTATTATTTGCTGTTTTGGTTTTTAATTAGAATTTCAGTTACTATTCTATTCTTATTTTTCTAGATTATTTAGGAAAGCTTTTTACTGTTTTCTTTTCAGAATATAGCCCAAAATATTAAGGAGCATCATTGGGTGTTTTTCCAAATTTTTATTCATTAGATTTTAATTATTTTAGAATTATTAAGATTAGATTTAATAAATTAGATTAGCAAAATTATTTAGGATTAAGCTAGCCTTTTTAAAACAATCTTTCCTCGTGGATCGATTTCTACTTCCCTATGCTATAAAAAGTATTTAATAATCGAAATATTGGTTATATTTGTAGCTCTCGACAAGCTTTACACTATTGCTCAATGCTACCATCGGACTTGTATTTTATCCTATAGACCCACTTACTAGCTACCAAGTTCTGAGCAGAATTATAGGGGACAAGTTCGCAAGTATCATTAGCCCTTAACGCATGGAAAAAGTTCAATTTCAGGGCAAAGAGAAGAAAGGGAGAGAATATGTTTAGGCTTAGTAATACTTAACTTGGACCAAGTCTACACGAGATGCGCATTGGTAAGGCTAGAGGTGGAAGAAAGGGGAGGAGACACCGTGGAGACGCTAGGAGAGGAGGTGGGTAGTTCGAAGGAAGCCGCGGACGTAGGTGGACATGAGAGGTGGAGAGGACCGCTAGGAGAGGTGTTGGACTCGGTTATAGGCGAGGATGAACTGGAGCGTGTGGGAGAATTAGGCTCCACGGAAAGGGAAGGAGTGTGGCGAGGACTGGGGGGGATGAGACATATGGGCTGGAGAGGGAAGTGAACCAGCCAAAGACTCAATGGAAAGGGAAGGGAGCATGGCGCGACAGTCACTAGAATGAGTGATAGCGGGAAGAATCAAACCTAACCCAAACGAAGCAAAACAATTAGAAGTGGAAGTAAGTGAGAGGATGTCACTAACGAGCTTATCATGGGTAACGACATCAACGGGAGCAGCATGTTTTAGAAATTGATGAGGGAAAATCTGTTCATGAAATTGAACATGTCGACTTGTAAAAACTTTGTTAGTTTTCGGTCAAGACATCGATATCCTTTGTACTGAGCAGCATACCCAATGAAAACACAGTGAATAGAACGTGGTTGTAACTTATTTTGCAAAGAAGCAGAGAAATTCGGGAAGCAAGCACAACCAAAGGTTCTAAGAAAAGTGTAATCAGGGAATTTGCCAAAAAGTTTTTGGAAAGGACTTACAGAACTCAGAACTGGTGCAGGAAGGTGATTGATAGTGAAAACAGGAGTGTAAGCGACATCAACCCAAAATTAAAGAGGTAAGAGGGATTGAATTAGAAACCCGTGAACCATCTCAAGAAGGTGTCGATGCTTACGTTCTACTACACCATTATGAGCCTAAGTGTCAGGACAGGATTTCGAAAAAGAATTCCTGTTTGAAGAAACAAATCCTGCATAAGGGAATTATCAAATTCACCCCCTCCATCACTTTGAAAAATTTTGATGCAAGTGCCAAACTATTCTTCAACCATAGTTTTGAAATTCTTAATATGGAAAGGACCTCATTTTTCTTTTTCATGAGATAGAACCAGGTGAAACGAGAGTAATCATCCACAAAAATAACATAATAACAAAAACCAGAATGAGAAACAATAGGAGATTGCCAAACATCTGAATGAATTAACTCTAATGGAGAAACAAAACTGTGTTCAATAGACTGAAAAGGAAGACGATGCGATTTACTAAGTCGACAAGTAACGCAACTGTCATTAAAAATAAAACTAGAAATAAGTTTATTTTTCCTAAGAGATTCTAAAACTTTAGCTCCACAATGTCCAAGCCGCCTATGCCAAGCATTGCTAGAGGAATCCAAAGCAAGGAAAGCGGAGGTAGACTCAGGTGCAGGACTGAGAGAAACAGGGTAGACATTACCAGTGCTAGGGGCCTGCAACAGGACATCACCGGTGGTGTTGTCCTTTACAGAGAAATAAGAACCATTAAACTCAACACGACAATTATTGTCCCTACAGAGATGTCTAATGGATAAAAGATTATGCTTCAGCTGGGGAACATGAAGAACAGAACTAAGAAGCAAAGGCTTCGATCTAGTTTTAATGGTCAATGAGCCAATGTTAGCAATCGGAAATAAGGATGCGTTCCCTAGAATCATTTTTTCAGAACCCGAATAAGGGGTCAAGGAGGATAAAGTACCTTCTTCTGGAGTCATATGAGCAACAACAGTAGAGTCTGGATACCAAAGGCTTTCAGCAGCTTTGACAGGTGAAAATGTGGCCATAGCAGGTATAGTGGAGGTGTGTTTGGGCTGGTATATGACAGGACAGGAAACAGCAGAATGTCCAAGGGATTGACATATTTGACAAACAATATTAGGAGCAGACCCTAACACCCCCTCAAATGTATCACTACGTGTAGATGAAGAGTTAGTAGCAGAAACAGAGGCACAAGAAATCTCATATGATGAAACAACTGATTTGTAATAAACAGAACTTGTAGGCATACTCTTCGAAGTTGTAACCTGTTGAGATGATGGATTGGAATGCTGATTATTGTTGTTGCGACCGTTGTTATTGTGATTGTTGTTGTTAGGCCCTTTGTTACCCTTGTAATTACAGCCTTTAGACCAAGTTGATTGATTCAAAGAGGTAGAACCAGTGGGAGCAGTAGTAGCCATGGCAAAATCTTGATGAGGAGCCGAGCCATGATCATGGTTACGTACAAATTGAACACGCCGTTCATGAAACAGCAAACGAGTACGAACCTCATCAAAAGTAATACCACCCGGCAGAAAAGATAAATTATCAACGAAATTATCATAGTCTGACCCAAGTCTATTGAGAGTGTATTGAATCAATTCTAAGTCAGAAACGGGAGATTCAATTGCTGAGGGGAGTCAGCGATGGACTTGATGTGATGTAAATACTCATCCATTGGTTGTGACTCGGTTTGTCAAGACTCGAAAGCATACGTTTCAAATCTAGGGCACTAGCAAGACTGGCTGTGTTAAATTGAGATTCAAGATGTTGCCAAATAGAAAGGCAATGAATGAGATCACGTACCTCCATCACATGATTTTTAGAGATTGTGGCAAAAATCCAGGCTCGTATCAATTGATCAAGGTGAAGCCACAACTGGAAGGTCGGATTCGGTAGGTGACCCCCAAGAGATGTCGGTAGATACGGAGAAGGTTGTAAAACAGTGCCATCAAGAAAATCGTGGAGTTGATGCGTAACCAGAAAAGAGATGAACTCCATCTTCCAGGTGAGGAAATCTTTCACTTTGTTAAGAGGAGTAGTGACAAAGTTGGTGACGTTGATAGTCCATATGGCAGGTGACACAACAGGCAAACCATGATTGTACGGTTGCACAAGGGACATGGGGTCACTAGTTGAAGAACAACCAAAGGCGTGAGGGAGAACCGGGTCATGAACAGTGGAAGTCGGAAGAGAGAATGATCCAGGTTGGCTGGAGAAGGAAGTTGCAAACCATGGAGAGGGCGGCGTGGGCTGCCAGGAGAAGTGAGGTAGAGGAGCAGGGCCATCAAAGGTAGTGGAGGTGGCAGAGAAAACTGGTGGCCAGTGAAGGGCAGAGGCAATACCACGACTGAAGAAGGTAGGTTGCAGGCAAGGGGAGAGAGTGAAGCACTACAGACAGGTGTGGTGGGTTCTGCACTGGTAGAGATGGGAGGAGTCTCGACACCGGTGGTGGTCATCACAGTGGCACTGGGCTGTAGCATGCAGGAGAAGAAAGAGGTGCACGGCTAGGGTTTGGGGCGTACAGTTATGGTATTGAAGGAAGCGAGAAAGGGGGGAAAAAAAATTCTAGGACCAGTTGTGCTCTGATCACCCAATGAAAAATCTTGATTGAAGGTCCAGGAATAAGTTTATATTCTAACACGGCCTCTCATGTGAATGCCCTTTGGGCTTGAAGCGTGGATACTGTAAGGGCTCCCCCTACCTTGTGTAATAAATCAATATGGGGGCCGTTAAGATTCAAACTCGAAACCTCTCACTCAGAAAGGATCTGATACCATGTGAAATATTTTGTGATGGAAAGGCTCACCCAAATCGAGAGCTAGGCACTTGTATATATAGAGAATACATATACAATGAAATTACATAAGCACCCTTATCCTATTAGGTAAAACAACACTAAGTGCCTCCTAAGAAAAGGGAGTATAAACAATCCATGATTATCATCAGTAAAACAACCTAAAAACCACTGTTTTCTACTTGAGAAATCATATTCGTATGGTGAATTTGCTTTTTGAGGGAATATCAATGACCTTCCCATTACTCTTTATCTTTTCCTGTGTGGTAGAATTGGTAAGATGGGTAGAGTAATGGCATTACTTATTTGCCTTCTCAAGAGAGAAAAGATTTTATATATATTTTTTTTCAATAAAAGAATGAGTCCTCACCAAAAATAAGCATGTAAAAAAGTTTGATTTTCCTTATTCATGCAATATTTATTTATGTTTCTTTTTTCTTTAAAAAAATCTTATTTATATATATGCATAACAATTTTTCCAATAAGTACTGAGAATCAGTTTATAGTTTATCTTACTATATAAGTTAAGAACCAAAAGTACTTTAATATCCTATGATTCAAATAGCGCAATAATCCAAAACTCAATAAATAAATCTGTTGGAATTTTCCAAGAATAAAATAAAAAACTCATATTTTTCTAGTGCTTATCCGAAAAGATGGATAAGCATGGTGCCTCTTCAAGTTTAACCACCTTATCCAATCCATTTCGGTGAAAAGGTGGATAAGCAATGTGCCTCTTCAAATTTTACCCGCCTTATCCTATCTTTTTTGGTACATTTTCAGGCAAGATCATTCCTCTATATAAGGAGGAGTGGAACGACAATCACGAGGATTTTTTAATAATCTATGTGAGTGACTGTAGCACTCTCATTAATTAACATTTGAGAGAACCTTGCAATACACACTTGTTCTTCTAAGTAAATTATCCCTAAGATTATTTGTGGTGCAACAAATAAATCTTAAGGAAAGTGTTCTATTTTATGATTCACTTGGCTTATCCAGTACTGTATTCAACCCCAAATTCTTCAACAATCTTAAGACCTATTTCAAAATGGCTTCAATTCGTGAAATGACTTCCAACTTTCAGAAGTTAGACAAGTTTAAGGGTGTTGGCTTCCATTATTGGTAAAAGAAGATGCACTTTGTTCTTACAACCTTGAAGGTCTTGTATGTGCTCAATACTCAATACTCTATGGAGACGGAAAACGAGACTTTGGAGCAATCCCGCCGAAGATTCAAGTTCGAAAACGATGACTACATTTGTCGAGGCCATATCTTAAATAGCATGTCGGATGCCTTGTTCGATGTCTATCAAGGCATGGACTCGGCAAAGGAATTATGGGAGATGCTAGAGAACAAGTACATGACAGAAGATGCCTCTAGCAAGAACTTCCTTGTAAGTCAATTTAATAATTATAAGATGGTCGAACGGTGCTCTATTCTCGATCAATTGCATGAAATTCAACGAATCTTAAGTCACTTTAAGCAACATAAAATGCACATAGATGAGACCATTATAGTTTCCTCTATAGTGGAGAAACTTCTTCCCTCTTGGAAAGACGCTGAAAGAACTTCAAAACATAAGAAAGAAGACATGTCACTTGAGGAATTGGCTAACCATCTTCGAATAGAAGAAGAGTTACGTGCGCAGCATGAGTCAAAGGAGCATGTCTCCAAGATTCATGTTATCGAAGATGACGAGTCGTGTTAAGTGCCTAAAGGAGACAAGAACAGGCCTAACAAGTACAACAACAACAAGGGCAACAAGAAGCTAAAGTGGTTTATTGGGAATGCAACAAATCGGGCCACAAGAAAAGAGATTGTACCATTTGAAAGTGCAAGCATGGCTTAAACAACCAAAAGGCAAAGACAAAACACAACTTTGTGGCCATAATCAATGATCAAATCAACATTGTCCAAAGTGACTATGATTGGTGGGTTGATTCGGGTGCTTTCAAGCACGTGTGCAAGGACTGCTCTTTCTTTAAGATATTGGTGCCAGTTGAAGATGGAAAAGTGCTCTACATGGGTAATACTTCCACGATAGATGTTAAAGGAATAGGCCAAGTAGAGTTAGTCTTCACTTTTGGAAAAATTCTTGCTTTAAATGATGTATATTTTGTGCCAAAAGTTAGAAAGAATCTTGCTTCTGGTTTTCTTCTTAATAAGTTTGGCTTCAAACAAGTGTATGAGGCCGATAAGTTTATCCTATCTAGGGGAAGTGTCTTTTTGGGGAAGGGTTATGCTAGTGGTGACATGTTTAAGTTAAATGTAATTACTCCTTCTAGTGGTAACGAGATGAATGATTCTGCTTACATGCTTGTGTATTCTTTATCTTCTCTATGGCGTAATCATCTTGGGCATCTTAATTGTAAAAGATTAAAAGAGATGTCAAGGCTTAAGTTAATTTCTGATTTTGATGGAAACATAGAGAAATGTAAGACATGCATGTTAACAAAGATCACTAAAAGTTCTTTTCTAACTGTTCAAAGAATCACTAAATTACTTGAATATTTTCATAGTGATTTAGGTGATTTTTATAGCACTTCCTCTTTTGGGGGAAAGAAGTACTATATCACTTTCATTGATGATTTTACAAGATATTGCCAAGTATACCTTTTACATGCTAAAAGTGAAGCACTAGATATGTTTAGGATATTTAAGAATGAATCTAAGTTGCATTGTGAAACCCTTATTAAAAGACTAAGAACGGATAGGGGTGGCGAATATTATAATCCAAGTTATTTTCAATCAGCTGGTATAATCCATGAGGTCACAACACCTTATACACCACAACAAAATGGTGTGGCAGAAAGAAAAAATAGAACACTAACTGAAATGATCAATGCTATGCTTTCTAAATCTGGTTTAAGTTAAGGCTTTTAGGGTGAAGTGATGTTCACTGCATGCTACATCCTAAATAGCGTTCCTAATAAAAGGAATTCAATTACTCCTTATGAATTATGGAATAAGAGAAAGCCAAACCTGAGTTATTTCAGACTTTTAGGGGTGTAGGGCTATTGTAAGAGTCCCAAAATCCAAGAAAGGAAAATTGGGGGAAAAA